>WIXG01000112.1:0-212417 GCA_009869945.1 Mesaphorura yosii
TTCGTTGAAAATCTTTATAAAGAGACTAAATTATGCGCGAAATGCGATATTTTAGCGTTTTTGAAAAAATCAAAAAAATCATGATTAAACTTTTTAAAAATCGGCACTGATGCATTAAGTGATCAGGTGGAGAATCCTGTATACCTTATATGATCATGAAGTCAGGTTAGGTATTTAAGTGACCGTCAAAAACCTAACCTAATCTTATCTATTCTAATCACATAACGACAATTGCATCATGAGTTCAGGTTAGGTGATCTTAAAAAATTTAACCTGACCTATCAAACCTGGTCCCTGATCACATGAAGACAATTTTCTCGCTCGTATCATGATCACTATTTTTTAACCTGATCACTTAATGCATCAGTAGCAAAAAGTCCGATTTATTGATTTTTATCGAAAAAATCACGATTTTTTCCAACCCTGGTTCAAGTGGCTTTGATTGAAATGAATGAATGACATTTGTAAAATACTTTTTGTATACTTTGATATATTGTATTGTGCATATGTACAATTTCGAAATAAAGAGATTACATGCCCGACCTCGGTCTCAGCTTCTGTCAGTCCGCATTTTCCGGGAAACTGCTTTGATGTCCTACAATTAGCTTCTGCCGAGAACAGGTTCAAGGTTCTGTCTTTTACAACGGCGAAAATGTTGAGAGGAGCGATTTATCAATGAACAGCGGGTGTGGGACGTGAAGCGGATTCCTGTTTTGTGAGAGGCAAGAAGCGTGATTGGGTTCATATTCATACATAAACATGCACACTTTCACCTCGACAAGAGAAAGCTGCCACGTTGTGCTGCGACCACGTTTACGTTTATTTAACGCTGTTCCCTCAGACTCAAAATCACACGCGAAATATTGGCAATGCGAAATAGCAAATGTGAAAATGGAAGTCCCCACCGAGCAGGGTGGCTTGGGTGCCAGTACACCCAGTAGTCATAGTCGAAGTAGCATTCCAGAGCCCAGATCGAGAGTCAACGCCTCCCTTTGACGTCAGAGCCAGCAGGAGCCAACTGAGCGTCTTCCAGGTTCGGCCGACTGATTTTCGGAGGTATTGATTTTTTGCTTTCTCTTTCTTACAGCGGAAATTATACCGCATTGCCTGCCTGCCTGCAGCAGCTCGAGGCTGCCGCTGCTGATGATGGCACGACACGATAGAAGGTCTCCCTACTCTTTGCGCTGGTTTGGTTTGGCATGGCTTCAGAATTTATGCACATACACACTACGAGAATGAGAAGCAAAACTACTACAAACCACTACAGTTCAAAGTGAAAGGCAGGCGGTGGGTGAAAGCGAAGCGAGAGAAAGCTGAAAGGTGAAAGCATTTACGTGTGAATTACACTTGCGAAAGCAGCAGCAGCGGAATTCGGGTTTGGCCGAGCCGAGCGTCTGTGTACTCAGTGCAGATGTTGTAAGAATCGTATCCTGGAAACATTCGCAACTGAACCGTGGTCGTGGTCTTCCGAAGTGTTGGTCGTCGTCGCGTTGGCGAAAAACTTGTAATAATCGTGTAACGTTGCTGGGCTCCAGCCAGTATAATTTTTTGCACAGTGTGCGAAACGTCTGAAAAGCAAAAGCGTACAAGACAAGAAAGCCATTAAGACCCCCATCTTGAAAATTCTCATTGTTTCTTCGACGGAGGTTAACGCAAGTGTTACGTGTTAAAGTTTAAAGTTCTCTCGTATTGGCTGAGAATTGTTGGAACTATTTCAACGTAATTTGTTTATCGTACTTGTCATTTGTGTCGTGCTTTTGTGCTGTGTCGTCCGTGCTTTCGCAAGCGTTCAGGAAAAATCCTGCAATTTGCAATTTGCAACTCTCATATCAAGAAGTGTAACAGGTAAAGAAACGTTTTGCAGTATTTTGCGTTGTGGCATAACAATTTAGTGCTTGCCTCCTTGAAAATAGCTAAATAGCAATTTAATCCGATTGTCCATTCCGCTTCACGTCAAAACATGCAATTTACATTGGGGATTCGTGAATAATTGCAAAGCGCAGCAAAATTAGGGTTCCTTTCCAAAAATTAAAGGCAGCCAGATTCGATTTCGACTTGATAGCGATCAGCTTATGTCAGTCGACAAATGTTACGGGTTGTATTTAAAATGTTTATAATGCCAGCAGCATTGCGACAGTCGCAAAAATATTTGGAAAACTGGCCTTTGTCCGAGTTCTGCCAATTTTTAAGCACAGAATTCCTTTCCACGTTCTACATTGAAGCAGCTCTTATTGATTTTGGCGTTTTGACTTCTCGTACCGTCTGTTTTTGAATTTCCACTTAAATAATTGAGTACAAGCTTGAGTTTTGTACTGTGCTGTCTGTAGTACAGGCTTACAAAATAGGAACACAAAACGTGCACGCGATAAACATAGGAAATGCAATTAATCACACGGAACACGGGCAGGGGCCGTGGTAAAGGAAAATGGCCACTGCATTCATGCGCTAAAGTTGATGTCTAAATGCAATTATGTCATATATAATTTTTCGTTTCAGATAACAAAAAACTGCAATAATGCCACCACCACCACCTTTGGATCCAGCTCAGAATGGGCCGCCCATGTCTGAGCTGGAGGAGCTCCAAATGAAGGCGAATCACACCACAGATGAGGTCAGTCCATGTATTTTTAGTGTTGTGTGTCACTTCGCTGTTTGTGGTATAAATTAGCATTGCCACTTTATGGACTCTTCAACGGCACGTCCAATAAGCATTAGAATTTGATCTCTTTAGCATCAGAAATTCTAAGAATTCTAAAAATAAGCAGGCTGAACGTAATCAAATATCAAAGGGCAATAATGTAAGCGACAACCTTATTCGCAAATTGCAAGTTGCAATTTGCAACTTTTAATCTATTCTTGGGAAAGATATTAAATTCTTGTAAGAGTTCGGTATCGATTACTCACTCAATTAATTCGTACATATATTTAATTGAGAAACTTGCTGGCAAGGCAACGCAGGCACGATAGACGAGTTCAAAGAATGTGCTGCACGGCACGGAACGCAGAAATGCCGTCGGCAAATTCGCAGTTTGTAATTCGCAAGAATCCGCTCGTCGAGTCGAGTCGTTTACATAGGTTTAATGTTGTGGATATGCAAAAGCGGAACCGAGTTCAATTTAATAACTTCGTTGAGCATCGCATCGCGAATCTTTCGTTCTCGTATGCGAATGCCAAATTGGTCTCTGGACTTGTTCGAGTTTTCGAGATCAGTGCAAACTCGTCAACTGTGAAGTGTAAAGTAAAGCACAAAGAAGAAACACATTATTGAAAAGATCAAAGTTGAAACTCGGTTGTGTATTTGTGAGAAGAATGCATGGCATCGTCTCTGTTTCGTCTTTCGGTCTTCGGTGTTTGGCCTCGGTCTCAAGACAAGAACTCGTTACGCGAAACCACTGTACGAGATTAACTCACATCGCCTGCATGGTCTGTAGGGCATTTTGCCTTGGCGCGGCATTCGCAGGTGCGGCAGCAACGGGCATAAAAACATGCACAAGAGCACGAGAGAGGATGATGATTTTAAACTCGGTCTTGATCTTGGAATAAGAAATAAAATTCTTTCTGGTTTGCTAAATTTGCTTGTTATTCCACATACGTGCCTCCAGCTGAGTGAGAGAAAGCAGAGATAAAACTTTTCTATGCGCTAGCAATGGCAATGGCACAAAGCACCGAAGTGTGAAAGCAAAAAGGGAAACTAGAGCCTGGAACCAAAGGCAGTGCCAATGCCAGCTCAGCGCCCAAGAAAGCGTTCCTGCATTGCATTCCGTCGTCTTTCTCTTTTCGCAGTTCGCTAGAAGAAGGAACGGAATCTCGCTAATCCGAGAGCACACAAAAGAGATACGATATACGAATGACCTTGGAAGGCGCATGCCGTGGCTCAACACACTAGACGCTAACGCTAGGCTAGGCTAGGCTACACGTACACTCGAGACTCGACTCGACGCTTTGCCATGCATTTGTATTCACTAAATGATTCGGTAGACCTTGGTCCAAATTATGTGAGCTAGTGCCGAGCCACGCGGCCACACCACGCCAGTCTTCTGCTGCCAACAGCGTACAGCGTTCGTGCCATATAAGTATAAACGGCACTGTGCTGCAGTTTATGATTGGAACCTGGAAACTGTGACTGGAATAGCATCGCACGGGCGACGAGCCCGGCACAATGGAAGGCAGGCGGCAGGGGATTTTATTATTGGCAATGAAACGTCGGCCGTGCCTGCCTCCCTTTCCTTGTCATTGTGACTAGGATTGCGATTGCCTGCCACTGCCATGCCTGTGGAATTCCTAAGAGGATTAACTTTACCTTGGCACATTGTTACGCTACACCGAGTCATAATAAATAGACTCGGGACTCCCTTTCCAGTAAGATGAACATGCCGAAAGATTTGCTGACGATCTTTAAGGAGATTTGGTACAGATTACAAAATAAAATATTCAATTTCGCGAAAAAGAAGCTCCAATGCCGTAAATCTACAAAACGACAACAGATTTGACGAGAAGAATTTGATGTCTGTATGAAATTAATGTTTATGTTGCTCTTTTCACATCCCGCAGTCGTTGGAGAGTACGAGGCGGATGATGGCTCTCTGCGAAGAGGTAAGTAGCGGTAGCGGCGCTACTAATAAATTGAAGTATGGTGAAGGATGCCGCCCGTAATTAATTTGGACGGGCAGACAACGAGGAAATGAACACGTAATAAAATACTAATACGCTCTTGCTTGCTTTTCATTAATCTCACGCTGCGTTTCTCATAACTCAAATTACGGGACGTCGCACGCAATACGCGAAATAGAGCAAAGAGGCCGGAATAAGAACTCTCGTGGCTCTGGATGATCAAGGAGGTAAGCCAATTCTGCGAAAACGAAAACGCGTCGGGCCGCGGCTCGACGCGTATTTCCCGCTTCTTGATGAGATTCTGATGAATTACTGAAGTAAGCACTGGTTAATGCTTAATTCTTCTTTCCACAGAGCAACTGGATCACATTGAATCGGGGATGACTCAGATCAATGAAGACATGCGACAGGCTGAGAAAAATCTGGAAGGCATGGAGAAATGCTGCGGTCTCTGCGTACTCCCGTGGAAAAAGTAAGTTCCATGCTTCGTGTTTCAGGGTCCAACCAGCAATTGAACTTGATAATGATAATGACAATTAGATGGCAAGCAAGGTTGTGGAAAGGTTTTATGGCGGAAATTGATATTTTTATGGCGGTGCCTGAAAAGGCTGAAGTAAAACGCAAAGGACAAGGTTGTGGTGGCGAGTGGCGAATTTTGGCTGAACACTCGCTCAT
Organism: Mesaphorura yosii; assembly: GCA_009869945.1. NCBI lineage: Eukaryota > Metazoa > Arthropoda > Collembola > Poduromorpha > Tullbergiidae > Mesaphorura > Mesaphorura yosii. Next base: position 5,287 of record WIXG01000112.1, read on the forward strand.
ATGCGATGTGCATTTGCTACTTTTGTAGGGGCGGAGGTTTCAAGGAAGATGCTGGCACCTGGAAGGGCAACGACGATGGTAAAATAGTTAATAATCAGCCACAACGAGTCATGGACGGAAACATCCCCGCGTACGGTGGTTACATTGGCAAGTAAGTGCAAAAATACACACGCGTCTTCCGCCTGCATGTGACAGTTGCCAATTCTACTTTTACATTACACGTTCTTATGCAGTTTGCAGTAGTAAATTAGTTTTCAGTTGTTGTGACATGCCAAATGCCAACAGCTACCAGTTTCGAGTGCATTCCGCTTTAATATTTAATCAGTCCTGCCTGCAACTCTACTGCATTGCCTTTAGTAGTTTAGCACTTGGCTTTACCATCACAAACACGCTCAAAAATGATTGCAAAAAAGTGCAAAAAATCGAATGAGGGGGCACCCGGGTTTGAACCGGGGACCGTCTGATTTCTGCTACCGCTGCAGTCAGACGCTCTACCACTGAGCTATACCCCCAGCCACATGGCAATAGTGATGAATTTAGTCGTACTTATTGCTGGGCTCCATGAAGTAATGCCTCTCAACTTGGCTCCATGTTTCAATAACAAAATGCTACACAGCCACAGTGTTTTATCAGTTGTACAAGCAATCAGCTTAATTTCTGAGAATAACGTCAACCAAACTCGCCAGCTTAATCATTCAACGCTACAGTTAATACAGTTACGCCTGGCACATGAATACTAAACATGAAACACAATGCGATTATGCAGTGCTTTGGGGTAGTCAACTTATAATTTTGCTAAGGCTAAAAAAGGAATTCGTGAATGGGTGTACGTGTGCGTTGTGGCTGTGTGGGACGCTTAACATTTCTTTGCTTTGCTGGTAGGAATGAAAATGAACGTTATTATCTGATGAAATGGAAATGAGGCATTGACATTTGAGTTTGAATGAATTAACACAAGGCTGGGAGGATTTAGCTTGAGCTTGCTATTAAATTACGCTCAAAGCAGAGCAAGGCACTCATAATGCACGCATTAAAACATTAAGGGCTTAAATCATGGGTTCAAAATCGCAAAATTAACAAAAATTGCAAAGCAAGGCAAAATATTCGTGAGCTATTTCATAAACTCCGAGTTCGAATTATGAATTAGTTAAAAGTACTTAAGTGTAGCCTAGTTAGGCTTAGAAATTACAAAACCGTCACAAATTATCAAATGACTAGAAGACTGAGGAACGAAGACTGGCATTAACAAACGACAGACCAAAAGGCAATTGCTGAATTCGTCCATGTCAATCACTCACTACTCACTACTCGCTAAATTGGCATGTAGAAACTGCCGTTGTCGTCCGTGTAGAAATGTCCTTGTCCGTTTGAGCCGTAAGTAGTCGTATTTAGACGTACTTCACCGGTAAATATTAGTACTAGACCCTGTTCAAGACCAAGTGTTTTTGTCGTTAAATGTCAAAAAGTCGTTCTTTGACTGACTTAATTTAAATTAATCTTTAATGTAATCATTTCATTTCTCTTTCTTTCTGCTCGCTCGCGCTGCGCGTCACCATCATCATTACACCAGAATCACGAATGATGCTCGCGAGGAAGAGATGGAAAACAACATGGGCCAAGTGTCGACGATGGTTGGGAATCTGAGAAACATGGCCATTGACATGGGCTCGGAAATTGAGAGTCAGAATCGACAAATTGATCGAATCAATCTCAAAGTATGTCGCGAGTATTGCATCTTCTTTTTGTTGTGTCTTCTCTGGACCTCTTCTTCAGTGCCGTCTCTTCTCTTCTCTTGTCGCCGTCACTTTTCCTATCATTTAACAGTTACCACTCCATTTCCTGTCCCTTCTGCCTTTTCGTCTGTCCGATCCCAATTCAGTGGAAATCTGCCCCCTGCGCTTTCAACATTCGCTCACGCCTAATTAATTTGATCTTTCCATTCTTCCAGGCATCATCCAACGAAGTTCGAATATCGTCTGCAAACGAGAGGGCTGGGAAACTTCTCAAGAACTAAATGCATTCATTTTTGTGCTCTCCGCTTAGTAATTAGCATTCAGCTGCAGCTGCTGCGTTTATAGAATTTATAATCGTACATTTTTATTATTTTATTGCATTTGCATTGCTAGAAATAATTCGCTTGACTTATACACTCTGAATTGTACTACTTTTAGTTAATTCATTCCAATTTGAGATTCTATTCTGAAATGGTCGTACTTGTTGGCATCAAATAGTTCAAAATTCATCTGAGAATTTTGTATTGTTCTCTGAAAACCGTGCAAGTGAAAATATCTGTTGTTAATAATTAGCGTCAGGAAAATGGAAGGCGCAAATCATGAATTTACGCTAGAAAGGGTTAGTAAGCCCCGACAAATGTTGTGTTGAAGAAGCGAGAAGTGACTGCGAAATACAAAAACACAATGGCGATATTTTACACGCCAAAGAGTACCGAACCTCTTCTGTAGTTAATTAATTATTATTAGTTGATAACCCCGTGCACTTTTTGCCTCTGCATACATCGTAGGCTAAGGATAAGGCTAATTTAATTTAATTAGACGAGGAAATGAAAAATGAAATCGAAAGACAAATATTCATTGATTGAATATTGGTTTTTGTATCATCTGCCATGCGCCATGCGTCGGTTGTGAGCGTGACACGTGACGTGAATTATGCAATTGCAAATTATTACAACGTAAATGCAAATTACGAACCAATTAAGGGCTAGGCTGCAGAATCGCTTGTTCAGTCAGTCAGTCAGTTTAAGCAGGGCTGTCATTTGTTATCGTCGTTTATTTTCGAATATGCAAGCAATAACTTTAGAAGTTAATCATTCGCACGTGCAATTAAAAGAATTTTACATATTCTCGTTGCCGATGGGCGTCGTTTTCAGCTGAAATTCGATTTGATCAAGTTTCCAGTGACTAAATGATCGAATGACTGAATTGTTTTCGACTGTACGGCCGGACATGACACGAATTCAGCCACGACGCGCGTTCCCTGCCCCTCGCCGCTGCTGCTTTCTTTTAATCTGAGTTGTGTTTAAAGATAAGGTTAGATTGCACTTCCATTTCATTGATGAAAAAGAATTCATCCAACATAGCCCTGCCCTTGGCTATACAAAAAATTGAGATTTGTCATTTAGTTTGATGATAAGACCGTCAAGACCTCTCTGTATCGTGCTCGGTAAGAATAGGAACTTAATTATTTATCTAAATTATAATTGTAACTTGTAAGTTATTTAACCCAACCACAGTGCATGAAAATTCGTTTAAACCTCTATTTCAAACTAAACTTAATGGTTAAAATCTAGCTGTATTTAACTTTTACCTGCTCTGTGTGTGTACTTAAATTGAAATCTAATTGTAAATCGTCAAAATGTGCTGTGTTGTTCTTTGAACCATAAACCTGATCAGAGAAAGAAAAGTGCTAAATCATCCCCGAATCTGTTTAACGTCATTTTAGAGCCCTTTTAATGTCCTTTTCTTGTGTTGTTTCCTAATCGTCGTCATATTTGCAGACTAGAAACGGTTCTTGTTTAATTGCCTTACGATAAATATTAATATTAGTTACGTACGCTAATTGCTAATTAATGTCCTCATTTAAACTTGTAACGTACACGTGTGTATTATTTGGTTCGTTGTTAAAAATGTACTGTTATCTTAATAATAAACATCGATCAATTAGAATTTCGGCGGCCTCACTGAAATGCTCAAGGTGCTTTCGCTTCTAATTCTAATTACATTACAGCTCTTTTGCATGCATTGCACTTTTCAATTCGAAAATTATATTTCATACGCAATTCCAAGCATTCGTCCTGGTTTATTTGATGGTCCGTGACTGATTGTGATGTGATTCGCAATCTTCGAAGACCCTCGTATTGTCCCGCCCGGTGCCCCATGATTTAGTTTATTGTGTTCCTCAGAATCACTAACGATGCTCGAGAAGACGAGATGGAGAACAACATGGGTCAAGTATCGACGATGGTCGGCAACTTGCGAAACATGGCCATCGACATGGGATCAGAAATCGAGAGTCAGAACCGACAAATTGATCGAATCAATCTCAAAGTATGTACAATTTCGTCTCACGTATTCTGAATGGCCCACTTCTAATTTTGAACATTTACCCTTTCTTTTTTACTCCCACAGGCATCATCAAACGAAGTTCGAATCTGTTCGGCAAACGAGCGAGCTGGGAAACTTCTCAAGGCGTAAACTGTTAGCCGTGTTTGTTGATTGGTTGAGTCGGCGTTCGATTCAGCTCGGTCTTTATGATATCATTCATTTAGTTTCGTGGATTTGGACTTTGGACTAATTTCCCGTTTGGCAGGTTATTTAGTGGTTAGTTCCGCCAAAGAACAAGGTTTCATTTGCTAATGTGATACTAAGCTGTGCTAATCAGCAACCAACCGCGTTCCGTGTTTACTTTTTTTCCTACATTGCAACCTTCCGCTCGTTGTTGCTCCTGCTTTTCGAAACCTGTAAAATTAAAGTAATTTGAGACGTGCGCATAGCGTGTGGCTCAACAACTGGATAACTGGAAGCTGGAATTCTTGGAACGGTGCTCTTTAATATTAATGTCAACATAGAATACTACAAAATAACCTTGGATTTATTGCTTGAGGGCGTAGTTTTACATTAAATACTGTAATTAATCGTAAAATACTCGAAATATACTAATTTAATGCAGCAGGCTGTAGATTGATAGAAAGAATGCTAAGATAACACGAACGCGGCAATAATTGATAAAGTCACGGTGCACTTTCCTCATGAACGAATACGTGAATGTGCTCCAGACCTATCAAACTCGCGCAACCGCAATGCAATTCGGGTCGGTCGAGATCAGATCGATTGATTATCGGTTAGCTAAACTGAAACTTAACGATGAATATTATTAAAAAGATCTCGATATTATTACTTGACTTAGAATTTAGCGATTTATGATCGCTTGTGTTGTAAATTAAGCAAAGCACTTGCATCTTACAATTAATCTTGACGTTACTTTCCTACTTCCTCTGCGCTGCTAATTAACACTTGTGACAAATTCTGTGTTACTTCTTGTTAATTGCAATGCATTGCCTTAGAATTGTTGATTAGTTGCTAACTTATGTACTCACTATCCACTCCTCTTAGCTGTTGCAATTTCTGTACGTTCGTCTCTCATGAACTTTAGCAGCTATGCGAAAGCAGCTAATTAATTTGTGTTGTGACTTATGCATTTAGCATTTATGTGAATCCTCTTGTCTAGATTGATTAAATACTTCATTTTCTGGTTAACTGAAGGCGCCCGTGTCTGCAAGCACAGTTTTTTTTACCATGCGACTTCAATGGCATTAACTTTCCGTGGACTTTCCACCACTGCCAGCACCTGATTTCGAAGAGCTTTCATTTTTGCGAGGACGGCCAAAGCCCAAATCGCAAACAATCGTCAGGAAATAGTCGGAGAACTGAACTTGCAAGGAAGACAAGATTAAGCACACAACCTGACAACAAGCACAAAGACGATGTGCTCAACCCACATGTCGCTAAAGTAAATGGTGATGTTGACGAGTGAGCTGTTTGACCTCGTGAAGCCCAGCGAGGTCGTGATCTGAGTGTAGGTCCTCTGAAAGCAAATCAGATCACTCCATTGTATTTTCTGGCCTGTCACTCCGAAAATCAGAGAGAAGCTCTTCGGTTTGTATCATATTGCCCCAAATGCCCGTCCAACCTGCTTGCACGGTTCCGGGCACTTGGCATTGCAGTTATTCCATGCTGTGCTGTTGTTGATGACCGAGTCGAACGTCTCCATGAAGCTCTCAATCGTCTCCCGCATGATACAAGCTTTGAATCGAATGATTGCATGAGCGGAGCCCTAAAAAGCAGAAAATACAGAAATCAGACATTTTCTCTACGTGAGAAGGGCAAAGCACGAGATGCTTGACTTACCTGCACGATGCGCTGTCGTTGTTGTTATTGCTGAACCTTACCAAATCATACACAAAGCTCAGAATGCACCTGCGCTGGCTGTAATTCTTTGCAGTTTCACAAAAATTCCGTTTTAAATCGTTGACACGATCGAATTCTTTCATTTGGAGGGCGAATATGGCAGCGGATCCATGATTGATGTTAATTCCAGTGATTTCGAAGAGAGGAAGTTCCTTGGGGTCGTGAATGTAAACGAAAAACGTTAAACGAAAAAACGAATTAAATAATGCAACAAAAGAAAATGATGCTACTGTCCGAACGCCGCAAACGCCGAATGCATCCATTGCTAAGCTTGCCCGAATTCCGCTTCCGATGCCCCATTTGTCCCATAAAAGTGGGTCCACCTGAATTTCGAACGCGTTCGAGTCGCCAGCATTCCGAATTGTCTCAGCTAACGAGAATACAAAGTCGGTCACGTTAATTCAAAAGCCATTGCCCGTAAATTAACTTACTGGCTTGGAATGTGAAGCATCGGCCCAGTGACGTGATTGTCCTGTCCCATTTTCCACTGTCTTCTGTCCCTGGACTGCAGTCGTAGTGCTTTTTGTACTGACACTGCACATAAAGTGAAGATTAGTATCCCAAATTAGACTGGAGTGGAGAATTCAATCTTACCATTTTAATAATGGCCTCCGTATGAGTCGCCAGATTATATGGAATATCCCACGAGCAGGATTTTTCTTCGGGTTTGCAACCGACCCGATCCACGCCGAATTTCTTGAGGAGACTAGCTCGAAATTTGTAGCTCGAGTAAATTGTCATCAGCGGAAAAGAAAGTTCGGGCTCGTACTAGGAAGCCAAGACAAGAGACAAGTAATAGGACATTAACATTGTCATTGCATTAGGTTGACATTACAATTGCTCATTAATAATTAAGTCCACTCACTGCCAGCTTAACAGTCGATGACTTGAGTGGATCAATCAGTCGACTGATACGGTCAGCAGTTTGCTACTTAAAGAGCCCAAACGAGAAAAGAAACAAAACAATCCAAATCAGACGTCGAGGTAAGCTGACACCGTTGAATGTTTTCCAAAAGTTGGGTATTTCCAGTCTCTCCCTCCAAAGTTTTGAATTTGAATCGGAATATTTGTCACTGTCATTGGTGCTCTCATTTTGGCCTTCACTTTCGCCTTCGCCAAGAGCTTTGTGCTTCTTTCGACGCGGAAGTGGAAGCGAATATCGTTTTCGTTTTCGCTTGCTTTTTCTTCATGCTTGCGTTCTGGCGATGGAGATTCTTGCTGGACGAACTCAAACTCAGGTCAAAGCCTGCGTAATTCATCCTCCTTCAAGTGCGATTCCTGGACTATTTTCGGACAGGAAGCCAAGTGACAAGTACCAAGCCGTCTGGGCCGACCGACTTGTCAAGCGATTGTGAAGTGAATTCACAAAATTCACAATTCACACCTTCTGGAACGCCTGGCTGTGATTCTGGGCATTGTAAATCGTAAAATGTCGCATTGCAAAGGAGCCGACCGACGGCTAATGGTGTTGACACATTTTGACACTTGTCATAATGAGAAAGTTCATCACTTTTTCACACCTTCGTTTCAAAGGACGGGATTTGTTGGTTTCATTGTCAAATGAGTTGTCAATAAATTGAATAAATGCTGCGAACACCTGCAGCATGTATTCAATTGGAGCAGATGCAGCTGCTCCAATTTAGCATCTTTAATTAGTCGTTCGCAATCTCCAGGCAGAATCTGAGATTTTTATCAATTTTGTCAATAAAAACTGGACTCTCGTCCATCAGAGTTTCTGATGTACTCAATATTTAACCCGTGCCGTGCTCGATTCACAGTCAGTATTCAATGTGATTTACCGATTATATGAATATAACGAATTACGATGGCATTGATTTTGACATAAAGAAAAGCACTGCAAAGCACAGCACAGCGCAGTTGGATTTGGTCGTGGACTTGGACTCGCATTTCAAAGAAACCAAACCAAACACAATTTGTCGGCAAATCCGCCTTTGATCTTTACTTTTTTCATTCCATTTCTTTCTTTCTGTCGCCGCACTCACAAATGAAGTGTAGTTTACGTACGCTGGAGTGCAATACACTCGCGTACGCACTAACACTGGCACTGGCAGTAAGTACGTAAAGTAGTTAGTAATAGCAAACGGGTGCGACTGCGACTTTGTTCTTGTGTCTTGTCTTGTCTTTTCTTGTCCTCCCGTGCCGTCTTCGGTTGTCCCTCTAATGGCATACCCTGTCCTGCCCTCAACCGTGTCTGAGTCTGAGCCGTCCGTGCCTATGTATTTGCTCCTCTCCTGTTAATCGCTGTCAATTTTCGCTGTTCATGTTCGTTCCTTACACAACGCCGTGCCGACAGAAAGTGGTCACTCGTTTCATTAGTTTTGGATCTTAGCATTTCAGTCTCACCTTCGGATTCGACTCAAGCGGAGCCTCGCGCTCGCATCTCATTTTGCTCGTTTATCTTTTGTGGAAACGTGATCGTGATCCCAAATCAGAAATTTTGCAATGTCCCCCGCCAAGTGCAGAGCATTTCTCGCGATCAGTTTTGTGATGCTCGCAGCTGCCGTCAGCGTCAGCGCCAGCCCGTACACGTACGCCCAGCCACGCCGAAGAGAAAGCACCATCACGAACGACTGGTACGAAACCGTGCCGTCGTCGTCGTCATCGCTCGAAAGCGACGATTTCACCTCAGCATCAGCAACGACGATTTCAGACGCCCAGATTCTGAAATGGACCACCTTCGCCCTGCGTTTCTTCGACTATAACCGCTGCACACTCGCGAATATCGGGTCGGACGACGAATGCTCGAAGCTAGCATCGATACAAAAATCGCAGATTGCTGTGTACGTCGGCTACGACCGAGACACGGCGGCGGCTGCCCGACGGACCGCGGCATTGAACGCTCGAAACAACAATGTGGTCTCGACAATTGTCAGTGACGAAGAAGGCTACAAGAAGAAACGGGAGGAGCTGCTCACGTTAACACTCCTGAAAAAGAGCGTGCTGGGGCATTCCGAGACCCACTCGTCGTCTGAGATGCTGTCCTCGTTGAATGCACGTGCAGGCGTGGGCGTCAGCGCGGTCGGAAGAAGGAAAGTAGTCGCAATTCTTCCGGACTCGACAAACACGAAAGCCAGTGGCGAACACGACGCCGTCCTCGTGCTCGATCCGTACCCGTACGCGAATTTCGGACATTTAGTGGCCCTCTTCTACGTTGACTTTGCCACGGACTCGAAGAGCTGCAAAGGTTCGCATCAAGCCTACGCATCAGGTCAGTTGTTGCTCTTTTTGTATTCCTCACTTATTTTGATTGAAAGACTCGACGAAGACGAAATGGACACCAAGAAACAGAAAACAGAAGGATTAGGACGAATTAATAAAAGATACGGCTATCGACTATCGGCTTTCTTTGTGCGCTGCGCTAATGAAAGCAATTGCGGCCAATTTGTACTTTTGTGCTCTGCGCACTCGTTTCGACATAATGAAGTGACCAGTCGGACCGGTAAGGATCGAGCCGCTGGGATTACTAATTTTACATGGAAAAGGGGAAAAGTCAGTGCTGCAAGCAGTGCAAAGAAATGCAGCAGCGATCAGCGGCAGTTAAGGAGTTTTGGTGTTGAAAAGAATCGTTCCTTTGTGTCGGGCTGCTCGCGTCGTGGGAAAGCGACGGACTTCAAAGGGGAAAAGGTGCCACGAGCCAGGCCGCCTTTGAAGTTGCCGACTTCAAAGGAAGCCGACACGGCGTGTATGCATAGGCGAGATGATAATGTAATGTAATGCGGTCGGTCTCTTTTTGCTCTGCTGTGCCCCTGCCGCTGCCGTCGAAGTCGACTGTTGTTGAAAGAAAACAAGTAGTTGATAATAATCTCCTCAAATGGCCAGCAACCAGCAGCGGCAGCGGCACTTGCTTTGAGTTTATTAGGCAATGGCAGCGGCCATAAAAAACAAGCAGCAGAAGACCTTACACAACTGCTGAATGTCAACTCTTCTCGGAACAACCTTTCTTAATGGGCCGTTTTTATTCTCAACCGCTTGTCAATTCGATTTCGAGATTTCGACTTCGACTCTTTTCAACAATTTGTCAACACTTTGCCTTGTCTTTTGCTTCTGCAGACGGTACGTGCATCTCTGTCGCAAAGAAGCCGCGATGCCCCAACAAACTGGAGCGGCATACGGCCGGCTACGCTCCACGACGCTGTCACATCGATTTTATCCCGACGGTCCACGCTTCAGGGCCAGCCTCAGTCTCGTCTTCGTCTTCATCTTCTGATAACACAAACGCCAATTTAATTGACTGCCTCAACTTGCCAGGATTCACGACCTGCCCGAAATTCCGTCCTCCGCAGGACACGCAAACGATTCTCTGCGACGCGACTCACACAAACACGAAACGCTGCGAGACGAGCCACTCCGTCGTTGGAGGACGATGCAAACTCTTCCAAACCTGCGATCGTGGAGTGCTCATCGGTGGTGGGTGGAATCGCCTTCACTCAGGCATGCAGTCGAACGAGAACATGATGGTCATGGAGTCGATGCTCCTCCGACTTGGATTCGCACAGGAGAACATCAAAGTATTTTATGCGAATGGTGGCACGCCCGCATCAGCTGCGAAGCCAAAATACTTCTCTTCGGCCATGAAAACGGGCCTCCGCGGCCACATTCGGACGCTCTGCGAAACGAAGCACTGCGCAGACTCACTTTTTATTTACCTGAACAATCCAACCACGACAGACGGCGATTTTCTGCTGTGGGACATCGATTCGAATGGAATTGTAAGCGAATATTCGTACTCACGTCTAAGTTTTATGTGTTTCAGTAGTTTTGATTTGAGCCTACCCACTTTGAAGGCTGGTGAACTCGACGTTTACACGACAAACGAATTCTTCTCGGATATCTCAAACTGTGAAGCGAATCGCGTCGTTATCGTCGCTGATCAGAGCAACACCGATATTTTGATGTCGTTACTCAAAGATTCAACCGAACACCAAAACGTGGTGCTGGTCACGGCTGGCTTTCACAGTCAGGTGACGAGCAACGGAGAGCTGACGAGTATCTGGGCGAATCGCACGCATTCAATGAGTTGCCTCCAGCACGTTTATCAGGTAAGATAAACTGGAAACTCATCGGCATGCACACGAAGGAGCCACGAGACGAATGGCAATGGACATAATTTTACTAAATTCTGATTCTCCAGACGGCAATTTTACGAATGAAAGATTCGATTCCAGAATTTTACGACTCATCACAGATTAATTCGTTCAAAATCAGTCTGATTGGAGCTCCGTGTGACCTGAACCCGTCCCTCACGTCGGGTGAACTACGATCTCTGTATCAAGGTAATTATTGCATATAAAATTACTTAAATTACGTTACCGATCGTGAATCGTGAAAGTAAACCAACGGTTCTACGTTCTCTCATACAGGATGTCAAAACATTCCCACCAGTGTCTGGTTTTCGTTAAAGTTTGGAGACCACTCCGACCCCGAAGAGGAGTACGACTCAAATCAGAGCCGAGACCGTGACGGCGACACGAACGTGTCAGGAAGTCGGAGGACGCAGTAAAGTTCGACCACGATCCGCGATAACGACAGAGCATCCGAATTACTACGCCGACATGAAATACGAAATAGTATTCAATCATTTATGAAATTCAGTGATAAATGCCAAACTTACTAGCAAGCATACGTTAGAATAGAAGGTAAGAAATTGTATAAACTGTGCATAATAAAATCACAGAATAGTTCGAGAATACAGGCTGACCTTTATTGAATTGGATTATGAAAGTCTCGATTTTCACTGGTCGTCTCGTCACAAAGTATTATTCAAACTTGTGATTCGTAATTGACTCGTCTGCTTAGTTTATTAAACAAATTCGATTTTTCCTTAACATAAGGCCTTAACGATAGCTTCAATCAGTCATTAATAGTCAAATAGAAGTAAAAAATGAAGTTAACCCAGTTACTACTAAAGGAACTAATTAGTAGACGAAAGTAATGCAAAAGACTAATGAAGTCCAAGGTTAAAATACCCGTAACGAAATCTTATCGTTTGGACTTGTTAGAATAACATTGAACTTAACTTATGGAGTGCGACGAAATTAGGTGCCACTGACGAACTGACCAACGAACACATAAAATCACTTAAATCACAAACTCGTACTCAGGGACAAGCTATTTAATTCCTCTTAAGCGGTGGACGTTGGCGTGGTCCAATGGTCATTCGGAAAGGTTGCCTCGAGTAGCCCGCAGGAGGTGGCGCGATGGTATTCAAAATAGTGGGAGGAGGCACAATTGCAGGAGGTCGTATCGAGGTCTCTTTTGAAAGCGATTGTGGGATGCTGGGGACCGGAACGGGAGGTGGGGGCACTGGTTGTGGAGGAAAGAACGTTGTTTGGTAAGGCACTGGTGACGGGGGAACTTCACCTGGCGGAAATAAGACGGGAAGAACGCCAACCTGTGAAGGTAATGCTGTCGTGTAATTCAGATGGTAGTCTGGTATCACTTGCGGTGGAGTGCTCTGTTGACCAGTATTTGCTTGGTACCGAGGATCAGTTTGGAGGTATCCAGGAAGGTCAGGATAAGTCTGCTCTGGGAACAAGTAAGGGTACGGTGAAGGGGGAATTGGAAAATGAGGACTTGGACCAGCTGCTGGGACGGTTGGGGCGCTAAATGACGTTTGCTCTGTAACTTCTTCAAATGACTCGTCATACGAATTTCCCCATCGAGATTTCCGGTGACGGCTCGGACCAGGTCTTTGATCATTTTGCATATTTAGATCAAACGATCCGGATTCTGGGTAAGGACTGCGGCTGGAAGTTGACGAGTGCGGAGAGCTAACGTAGGAATCTCGATCCATTCTTCGGAATCGGTCGTTCACTTCATGTTTTTCATGACGGTGCTGATTCGAAGTCGTGCTGTCTACCATCGGAGTTTCAACTGCCATGTTCCCGATTCCGAAGAAAGGAATACCGGTAAAATCTTTGTGGCGTGTTTTCTTGCTGCCAGTGGGTATGATTCTGGGAAATTGCAAAACAAGAAGCTGAGACAGTATGCAAAAAAATCCAGACAGAAGTTGTTATGCACTTACATGGGTGTCGTCTTCTCGACATCCTCAGGATCGGGTTCAGCCGGGCTGCGGGGAATTTCTTGCTTCCAAAAATATATTGGTACAAGGACACGTTTTTCTCTTTCTTTCTGAATAGCCCTCTCCTTGCTCTTATTTGGTGGTTGAGGTTTGCCCGGAGGAAAGTCAATTAATCGAGGAGGTATCCACAGAACTTGTTGATCCTTCGACATGATGGCGTGGTTTATCATTATTATCATTGTTTTCTCTTTCTCCATTTCTTGCTTCTGCATTTGAGAGAACGTTGGTAACTCCTTTCTGGTAACGTTGACCCGCTCCGACGCGTCCAATTCAAACTCATGAAGAGTTACTAGCTCAGAATCCGCTTTCCAGCGCAGAGTCTTTCTTTTCCTTTGTTCGTCTCGTACAAGTACGAGAATTCCCTTGGAGCCATCCAACTTTGAGGAGCTGGAACTGGTCGCGACATTTTCGTTTTCAATCACAGCAGTCGTGCTTAAATCTTCTTTGGGTGGCTGCTTTGCCTTGTCCGAAGACTCTTTACTCTTGCGCCTCTCCAGCATTTTCTTCTTGTGCTTATCCACCTTCTGGCGCCGATATGAGTTTAGATCCATTGCCTGTGAGTTAAGGACAATGTCAAATATACAGCTTTCTTGGCGCGCGGCATTTTTCCGAGACAGGGCACTGGAAGCCGGAGCTTTTGCGGTACTGCTACTAACGGCGGAGGTGCTAGACACAACATTCGCGTCAGGGCTCGCGCCAGCACCTTCCACGAGGTCGTTCACAATAGTTGAATGAAAATTTTTAGGCTGCGATTCCATCCTGCGTTGGTAATCTTGCTCGGCCTTCTGTTTGAGCACAGAAATTTTGTCTTCCTTCCGCTTCTCCTTCGACGAAGATAGAGCGCTCGTTTTGCTTTCAGAAGAAGATTTCTTCACATCCTTCTTGTCGTGGGTGAGAGCGTCAACATCTTCCTTTTTGACAAATGTGAAGTCAAAGTCAATGCTGTCGAATGGAGTCGTAAACTTCATGATCTTCTTCTCACCGGCTTGACGATCAGCTTCTTCATCGCTCTTACGCTTCAGTTTCGAAAAATCTTTTATATCTTGTATAAGATTTTCTGACGCATCCATCTTCGACCCATTTTCGTCTTGTAAAGGTAAATTATTGGGACCAAGTGGTAAAATGACGCTTTTGTGCCTGTGTTTGTGTTTCTTTTCTCTTCGGGCCTCTTCTCTTTCTACGTCTGCGCTCTCCTTCGCCTCCTTCTCGTCTCTTTTTGCAGCTGCGGAGGCCTCTTCTGTGTCTCCAATCATCTCATCGAGTAGTCCATCAGCTCTGCTTCGTTTCGTCTTGTAAACTTTTGGCATGTTCTTTACTTTCTCAGTATTTTCAGCGGTTGGTGAAATCTGGCTACTTGGAATATCCTTTGCAGTGGCGTTCAAGGGCATAGGCGAGGGCGTGGTTGAATTTTGCTGTGATTCAGTGTGGCTGGGAACAATTTTGGAAACTGGCTTAATTTGGATGGAATCTACAGCTCCGGGAATTCCGATCATGTCAATGAAACTGGCATTTTTGTTTGGCTTCGTAGGTTTTACATTCTCTGAAGGAGCAGGTGTCACCGGCTCAGCCTCTTTCGTTTTCGAAACTTCCCTTGACTTCTCCTTTTGTGCGCTGGACGCTTCAATGGCATCCTCGGAAATAACTTCAATCCTCTTGAAACGCTTCATGATTATCTCATTTTCCTCTGCCGGCGCCTTTGCTAAGTTCTTCGACTTTGCCCTCATTAACGATTCCTTTGCCTTTTCCACTTGCAGCACAAGTTCGTCCCGTTTCTTCGTCTCAATATCCTCTGCTGATAACTTTAACTTCTTCCGGTTTGACAGACTCGGTAGTCTGTTCTTCGTTTGAGGTACGTTCACTGATTTGGATTTCTTCGTTCCTTCCGGAAATTCGACCAAACTGACAGCATTCGACAGTTTTCCAATTCCCGCTCCTGTGACCGGCTTCTGCTTCTTCTTCGGTTCCACACACACAATTGGTCCGTTAGGCGGCGAAACGCGTTTTTTCTCCGCCGAAATCGCAGGTACTTTTTGCTTCCGAGGAGGTTCAGAGGCCACACTGGGCGAACTATTCCTCTTACTCAAAGTAATCGTACTCGTGCTGCTGGAACGACTGGAAATACTTGCTCCTGATGAGAGAATGCACATTGCAATGGTTTTCGCCTGAGACTCAGTGAGGGTTGTCATGATGTCTGTCGTCGCCGTCTCTTTTTGACTTGAACCAGAAGATTCTGCTGAGAATTGGCCAGGGCTTTTCTTCTGTGGGGAAAGTTTTACAGGACTTCGGCTCTTGGGTGAATCCAATGCGGGCTCAAACACTACTTTCGGTTTAGACTGACGCCATGATCTCCTGACCGAAACATCCGACCCTGACTCCTCAACAACGTTTTCGTTTTCAGTCGCTTTCTTCTCTGCGACCTTTCTCCCGTTCAGGTATTTCCTTATTTTCTCCGGTTTGAGTCGAACCAGTCTAACTTCCTTCAACCAGAAAATTGGTTCGGATTTTTCTAAGGAAGTTGGAAGGACGACATCAGCATCAGCACCTTTTGTCTTGTCAATTGTTGGTTGTTCATCCTCCACTGGAGGAATCGGGTTTTTGGTTTCCTCGTTTGTCACAGGTAAATTTGAAGCGGTATCTTCGTTATCTGGAGCATTTTTCTTGTCTTCTTCTGGAATAGGTACAGTCGGTACTGGTACGATAATATTGTCGGTCAGAACACTGGTACTGATAAGCTCAGTTGAATTCTGCTCTACAGTTAACGACTTGGTAATGGATATTGCAGGGCTTGATTCAGTCTGGGCGGCCTCGCCGAGAGAAACGGATGGAGCAGTTCCAGTTTCTTCGAATTCTACACTCGGCGCAGCCGCCATTTCAGTTTGCAGTACTTCCGTGTGAGGAGTATCTACATTGGTTGGAACGGTTTCATGGGTAGCAACAGTATTTTCGGTAATGATCAGTTCTTTCGTGGAATGAGCGTCTTCTGGGATATTTTCAACGACCTCTTTCGTTTGCTCCTGCTTAGTTGGGATAATGGTTTTATCGTTGACAATCGAAGCTTCATTCTGCGCCTTGACACACTCGTCTGGAGCTTCCGTTTTGGATTTCACACATTCTGCAACAACTTCATCGTTGTCGGATTTGGTGATAACTTTACAGTGGCTTCCAAATGCATTACTGTTGGATTCCGGAGGTTTGCTATTGCTTGGTGCGGTAGCAGTCTTCGTCTTGCTTTGTTTTACCGTTTGTGGAATTTTGCGAGTTTTCTTCCGTGGTTTTCGCCAGCTCGAAGTCGTTCGACTTCGAGGCTTCTTTGCAGTTTGTACAATTTGCTTTTGCTTTCCTGATGCAACTGCAACTTTTGAGATCTGCGATATCTTCAAGGGCGAATTAGATGGCTTGATTTTCACGTGTTCCATGTAAACTATTGGCCGCATGTGCAACTTGGGGTCAGAATACTTGGCCCTGGTGAGTTTATCCCGAGTTTTATCCGATTTTTCAGGAGGTTCAGACATCTTGCTCAAAGTTTCGGTTATTGCAGTCTCGATCTCTGGTGAAACTAAGAAATTATTGACCCAGTTGCTGCGGCTTAACTCAGGGAAAATATCACATTCGGCAGTGGAGCTATGACCGAAGTCGTCGGCGATAGTAATACCTTCCGGAATTGGCTTGGCTTTGGATGGGCTTCCTTGACAAAGACTCGCTGAGGACGACGATGAGTTCTGAATTCCCATTATGGCATTACTGACTTCAGACACCAAATCTGCATTATTGACTTCAGACACCAAATCTGCATTACTGACTTCAGATACCAAATCTGCATCCAACGTGTTCCAGCTTTGATCGTCATTCCCAGATGAAGGCAAATAATCGGTGAGGTAATCCGCAGGAATTTCTGCCAAGTCGGGTTGCAAGCTCAGAGTTGACCAAACGTTCTTTTCAAGTGCGTGATGATTGGTTCCATCGGCGCCGTGTAACAATCCGCCAGACGATCCGAAATAGTCGGACCCATTTTGTAAGTGTCCGCTTGGTTGGGCAGTTGGCACAACAAGTGAAACTTGAGAGGAAGAACCGGCGTTCTGTGATCCGGTTGCAGTTCCCGGCATACGATCCAGATTTTGGTGCTTCTCGACTTCAGCGTCTTGACGCTGAAGGCCACTTGGGTTGCACTCTGTGAAGTGCGACGAATTTGCTGCAAGTCTCCCTTGGTTCAGAATAATGTCCCATGTAGCACAAATTCTTAAGGCAATGGATTTCACGGCTGAAAAATTGACAAGTTGGATGAGTAATCTTTCAACACGCCGTTCACCGGCTCAATGTTGCTTCTCGGCTTACTTTCATCGGCATTGATGCTTGTTGTGAGCTTCACAAGGTCGCGTAGATTGTTCTCCCTCAAAAGTGAAGGGGTAACATGAATTTTTAGCAGCAACATAAACACCTCAGCCAACAGCTGATTATTATGCTTCTCGATGCCTTCCTTTGTCCATCTGTGCAGTATACTCCAACCACCGTTTTGCAGAAACCTAAATTTTGATGAAACCAAGTGACTTTACTAATTCTGCGATCGTATGGTATGGCGTCTCATTTAGGTACACTATCTCTTACGTATTCATCAGCTTCACTGACGCCGTAGAATTCAGCACATTAATAAATATGCATTTGTTCATCAGCTTCCGTGAGAATTTTGACATTATGCTGAAACACAAGCAGAATTTTTACCTCATGACTAAACAGTAATGTAAATCAGTCATATATTGTGTTTTATAGCGTTATATATGAAGTACTATAATCTAACCTTGACGTTAACTGGTCATAACACTTTAATACACTGCAAGTTGATGGGGAGCGGACATTGATCAACAATAAACTATAATCCTTAATAAATTTTTGTGAGAACTCAAACGACTAACCCACCTTATCATTGTCGGCACCGCCTCTTCAGATTTGATTGCACCGCTGGTGGGATCCAACAACCCCGAAAGGCATTGAAGCAATCTGTCGGGGCTCGACTTACGTTTCTGAAAAGATGTTAAGTGAGTTAGGCCTTAGGCGATGTTAGTTACATGAAAGATCTATTGCTACTGCTAGTAAATTCAAAAGATTCGCCTCGATCCCAAACCATATTTCCGATGACACATATTTCGAAACATATTCAGGTGGCCGATACCCACAAATCATGTACAGGCGTAGGTCGGGCGGCATGATTTGAACCTTGTCAAGTCTGGCCTTCATGGAGAAATAATATCATGGCTGAAGAAAAGTTAAGTTCATGTTTACACTCTGGTTTCAGAAAACATGGCGGCTGGCAACTGGATATCGAACCATGTTCAATGAAGTGCGGTGCTAACGGGAAGGGGCGAAAGCAAAGAGTGTTTTATCTAGAAGGAGAGAAGGCCACCAGGAACCACTTACCTTAAACACTGGCGTCCGACGAATGATAAAAAAAAACTGACAAATATATGCTATGTTACTTATTACTACCACGAATCAAGCTGGTGAGAAAAATAATAAACATGGCGGTGAACAAATATGGCGACCGCGAACGGTACAAGATAAATATACACAAATCCGTGCATGCAATGAACGAGATACGAGACGGAAAGAAAACTCATTCTTCTCACTGGTAGTTCTAGTTTTGGTAAAACCGAACCGAACGTTAGATGAGTTAATAGGTGGGTTTCATTGCGTGACATCTGACATGCGCCTATGTCCTTTCTCCTCGACCTAGGAAATCTCGACGTATCCTTCGTCTCGCTGTTTGTGGCAAGTCCGGATAAACCTCTGCTGCAAAGTTCAGAGCCATCACAGGCTGGAAAATGAGAGCTTGGGTGAGATGAGTGAGAGTGGACGAAATCTGATAACGACGCCTTATAAGAAGCAGCAAGCAGGAGAAGCTCGAAAAGGAGGAAGCCAAACCTAGGACAAAGCAAAGCACAAAGAATGCACTACTTCGAGGAGAAAACAGACAGTGGGGTAAGACTGTGTGCGGTGAGTGGAGGAAACAGCAGTGAGCTTGCAAAGCATAACCAAAGCCACGAAGCTTAAAATATGGAGTCTGGGTTCCGAAACCTGGGGTCGTGGTATCTGAAACACAAAGACACTATACTATTGAGCTATTAGACTGTAACAAATATGTTTTCGATTCCATCCAGGCGGTGTTGCGTAATAGAAAGTAGGAAACTGCGGTTGTGGTGATGGCTTCTTCCACCTATTGTTAACACAGCGTCCAATCAGCGTCGTGCACTCTCTTATTACCCACTGCCTCGTTTTTCTCAACAGTGGAGATTACGAACGCACCACCCTAAAGCTGCTGTAAGGAAAATTACGAAGTAAAGTAAACAATTACCTTGTTTAAAAGTGTGCTAATAATTTCTGCTATTGCTAGCAAGTCAACCACATGCTGACGAGTGACGAGGAATGGGATCGAGGCTCCTCTTTTGCAGCTGCGTCATAATTTTAAAGTTTAATTGCCTTCAGCCTTCTTTACTTACAACTGCTCTATTTACGGCGGGTGTATCATCGCCAGAGGCGCTCGATGAAGGAACGAGGTCGGTAGAGGCATTCGCCGCGGCAATGGGCATGGGATTACAAGCAGCTTCTGCAGGCATGTTTTTGTTGATTTCGTCAAGCTGTCCACCGGAGTTCTCACTGACTTGATTATTGTGTGATTTGAACTGGTTCGAAGGACCGTCTAGGCGTTTTAAAAGTTCTTCGTCTCGCATCTCTCGCTGCGTCTTGTCTTGAGGAATGTTTCTAACCGATGATGATGACTTCTTTGCTTTTACTGCTGGTGACACGACCTCCTCGCGGTCATTTTCTTCATCTATGTCGTCATCATCTTCTTTCGGGTACGTTAATACGTAAAAGTTAAACACCAAACTCTTTGCCAAAATGGCAGATTCGACAGGAAATAAACTCGGAATCAATGGTTTGCAATCATTTAGAGTCTTATTTGGTCCAGCTCCATTAGTGAGCGCCTTTTGGTTGGCAGATCCTCCTTGGCAGATGCCAACTTCCTTGATTTGGTCGTTAATTGTGTTCACATCAGTCGTTTCACCTGCATCGTTGTTAAGAGGAAGCTCGAGTCGAGTTTTCTTCAACGAAGTCCAAGGAAACTCGTACACATCGGGCTCCAAAAGAAGGGCTGCATCAATTATATTACTGTGCGAATCGAATGAAACTTGGCTTCCAAAGCCAAATGTGATTATAAATCTGTCAACACTTCCCACAGGATGAGGCAAAGTCGAGGACACGTTTGGGTCGTTTAATCTAACTAGAATTTTCTTCAGTCCAGCTCTCACGCTTTCCAGCCTTAAAGCGTCCCTGTAACAAAGTCTTACTTGCATCAAATGCAAATTCACTGAATCATTACGCTACTTACTCTTCATCCGAATATCGGCCTTTCGTCCATGTCCATTTTCCTTCCAGTTTCAAAATAAACCGTTGAACCACAATGTTAGTAGCGTTTAATAAGTTCAACTGCAAACCGTTGACTGAATTTTGAAGGACAAAGCTTGCGGCTCTCTTACTACAGTCTTCAATATACCTGGATATGTGTGGATGGAATGTGAACTGGAAAAGAGAAAACATAAACCCTTGAAATGCCAGTTTAAGAAAGCAATGTGACCTGTACGACATGACCGTGTAATGGGAAATACCAGAAAGTTGTAGATTTACCGCTAATTCTAAGTTAAATATCTCCCGACTGAAGAAGAATGTAGATTTCTTATACTCCGCTCGCTTATAAAGGATGGTGTTGAAAAGTCCAATAAAGAAGTTCAGAAATAATCCTGCCGTCTCAGCCTCGAACGGTGTCAACGAGTCTTCATCGTTCATTGGCGGTGAAGTACCCTTGTCGTCAGGAATGCCAAGATCCATTATTTGTGACCATTATGAACACGACCAAGATCAGAACGTTCACACGGAATTGGACGACCCTACGTAGGAAATATAATCACACGACTCAAGATTCATCCATCAATTCTCAGGTTAATGATAATTGTCGCCTCTTACCAATCAGTCTCCGTTTCCGAGTTCTTAATCTAAAGCTGAAAATTCCAGTAAGTTGTGACATTGTTGGGAAAACTACCATATCGAGAAAAGGTGCTTTGGCAAATGATATTCTAACATCATTGATCACTGCAATAGGATTAGAATGAGAATATTCAGTCATGAACGAAACACTCCGGTTATTGAATTTGTATGTGCAATACGTTCACTTACTTAAATACAATTGAGCTGAACACTGAATACTTGTGTTTATCTTTTCGCTGTTACGATAAGGAAGGCCAACCACCGTACCGCTGCTGTTTCGACGCGGCACGCACGTTGTGTCGGATAAAAATGTGTCCTTAGTCTTTTATCACATCGTCATTCGACATTAATCTGCAAGTAGCAAGTTAGAAACAGAACGCGTTATCAGTACCAAAACATAAGCTCACTCTTGCGTATTCTAAAAAGTACGCGCAAAGAAAAAAGCAATCAAGTATCAACGTGATGAATTCTAACTGCAATGCGCACGTTTCAAATGAACTAATCTAAACCAAACTTTTGTAACTAAACTAACTACTTCAAGAAATATCTAGTCAATTAATGTTACTTACCACACCAGACCAGGATCAATGTGCCAGCAATGCAAAGCGTAAGGTTACGTCTTACGTGTCTTCATTAAAAATTAATGTGGCCTAAATTTCTTTAACCAATGTACCAGGATCAATATGTGTTTGGCTTGCATGTGTGGTTGTACTTGCAACTTTGTCAATTACAGCCAAAGTCGTTTCGTGTTTGGGTCTGTGTTTATGTTTTAGCTCACCTTCTGCTTCAATATTTTCGTAGTTCGCACATGCGATTGATCAATTTTAGAGTCACCGACAGCCTGGCTTTTGATTGGGCGATCCTTGCCTCTTCAATTGTGCTGCTCTTCGCGTGGGGATTTTTTTGAATCGCCAGGCACCGTACTAAGGAAGTAGGGGAAAAGTGCATGTACGAATCCGTAAACTAAATTTCTTTTCGCATCAACCTGTCCGCAATCAGAGTATCCACAACGGGCTGATTTTATCTGTGTCCACCATCACATGTCCACGTGTCCACTGTCTACCTGCAGCTCGGACAATCAGATTCTCAATCTCCGATAGTAATTCCGGCTGGTTACTCAAAGGCGAGGTAATTGGCAGTTTTTGGTAAGTCCACTTTGAGATTAATTAAAATCAAAACTTAAACTTCCAAGCCTGTGCCATCTGCCTTGTTGATTCAAACCTTGCCTTGTGACCGTTAATTACTAGATTAGCAGAGCCATATGGTTCTAGTTTCTAAAATATTTGTCTACTTATTTCAGTTCTTGGTCTGCTTATCAATTATCAAGACACCCGTGTGGTGTGTGGAAACATTCAATATTGACAATCGTCGTAAACCCTCAAAGCACAAAATGGCTAAGACAAGACCAGCAAAGCCTTCAGCTTCCCAAGCCAAAGCCGAATCTGGTCCTTGGGATTGGACAGAGAAAACAAAGATTGATGACATTGGACCTGCGGAACTGCGAAAAGCGTACAGAATTACTGGATTTTCCGCCTGCAAAACGCAGTGCAGGTATTATAAATTTTGAAATTCCACAGATGATGATAATACAACGAACCATTTAACCATTCTAGGCGAAATTGCAAGAGAAACCCAAAATGTTTGTGGGGTATGGGTGAGAGAAAATGGCTTCAGGAGGATGACAAAACAGGCGCCGGTGAAGAAACGAATGATGTGATCAGAAACGAAGGGCAGTTGGTTGGAATTCAAAATCTCGGTGCCACCTGTTACGTGAATTCCTTACTGCAGCTGTGGTTTCACAATCCAATCTTACGGTAAGTTCTGTTGTGCGGGTGCCAACCTGACAGCCACACATTGTGTCATGCCACATCCTTAATTCTGAACTGAGGTGCTGACATATTCAGAGTTTATGATTATTACTTCCCTTTCAGTCCGGCAATCCTAGAGTGGAAGCCACCGAGTAAGGAAATCGAAGATGCCGAGAATTATGTTCCAAAATGTCCCATTGGCCATCTGCAGGCCATGTTCGCTAGACTGAAACTGTCAAAGCAAAGGTAAAAGATTGCAGAAATCAATACGCCACCGGTCGTAGTACAAGGTATAAGTTTAGTTCTTAATTTTTCTTCTAGCTCCATCGATCCAAGCCCGTTCGTGATGGCTCTTGAACTAAATGCGGGCGAGCAGCAAGATGCACAAGAATTTTCGAAATTACTAATGACCTTAATTGATGAACTCCTCGCAAAATATCAAAATCAAAATGTACGGACTGTGATAAAGGATTCCTTCACTGGGGAATGCCAATATGAAACAGAATGCAGCGTGTGCAAGACTAAAAAAGTTCAGAATTCAGTATTTAATGAACTGGAGCTCACCGTCAATAAACAACTGAATGATTCAATCCTTCAGTATTTGCAAGCAGAAATTTTGGACGGTCCGAATAAATACAACTGCAGTACTTGTCAAACGAAGCAAGCCGCTCGAAGATCCACGAAGTTGAAAAAGCTGCCACCAATTTTGAACTTGCAACTGATGCGTTTTGTTTATGATATGTAAGTAATGTTTGCTAACTTTGCTTTGATCATGCTAAGATGCCATTATTGAATGAGTTAAGAGCCATGAGTGATTGAGTCATTCTTCTTTTCAGGGAAACACAGCGCAAAAAGAAAGTTTCTACATTAATGCGATTTCCTGAAGAATTGGACATGGCTGACCATATTTCATCGGAGTTTAGGAATGGACGGAAGCTGATATACAAATTAACTGCTGTGCTTATTCACAATGGCAAAAGTGCGTCTTCTGGTCACTACGTAGGTAAGTTGATTTTTATGTCATTCGACTTTAATCACGAGACACTAACTTTAATTTGCGTACACAACAATCATGGCATTTGCACCTTTTCTTTTGTGTTTAGCTCACATTAAGGATATCAGCACTGGGGCGTGGTACGATTGCAATGATGAAAGTGTGGAGAAAAAGCCCATGAAGAAGTCGCAAGCATTAGTCATAAGTGACACCGACAATTCTGGTACGGGTGATGGGTCCCACAATTTATCATCTAACTGGACTTGAGAGTGTATTTAAGAAAAGAACTATTTTTCTACATAGAACTCCCGAACGGGACAAACGGTGGAACCAAGGAGCAATCTCAGAAGATTAAATCTCACTCATCCACTGGAGCTTATATGTTGGTTTATACGTTGCGAGATCTACACGACAAGCCCCCTGCAGATCCCGAAATCCACGACTACTTGGTTCATTTAGTGGGGAGAGAGGATGCCGTTTTCGAAGCTGATCTGGCTAAAACCAAGGCTGAGAAGGTCAAGACTGAGATTTAAACTCTTACGTTACGTATTCGTGCAATTGACTATGAATTAATCGCTTGAATATTCCAACAGGAATCGAAAGACAAAAAGAGAGAAGACAAGCAGAAGGAAGTCCAAAAGTTGTATGAATGGTATAAATGTCAGGCCTTAGGAAGATCAATAAACCAGAACAGTGAAGACAGTGAAATGTCTGCTGACCCGGTTGCTGACAGTACAAAAGAAGACATTGAGTTCTTCCCGTCAATTTGGCTCTCGAATTGGTTGAGTGATAAGCACGAAGAAGAAGAGGTTAATACGGACGCTCTTCGTTGTGCACACGGCAAATTAAGTCCTCCACTTCCATCTGACAATAATGCTTCATATAAAATTGTTCCACTCACTTTTGTTGATTCCGTGTACGCCAAATACGGAGGCACGAGTCGATTTCAGGGAGAACAAGTATTTTGCTTAGAATGCGTGAAAATGCAGTGTGGAGTTCTTCAGAAACTTGCCCAGTTGGAGGAAGACTTCAAGAAATGCACGGAGATCGTGAAACAAATTGATAAATCGGTTGGAAACACTCCCTGGACGGAGGAATTTCTATACGACAAAGTCTGGGTATCAAAGGACGGTCTTCGAGTTTGCAAGAAGTATGCCAGAGAGGCGATACAATTATCAACTCTGGTGCAGGGTCCGGAAGAGGAACCTTTTATACTGAATGACGACATAACATGTCTTCATGGTGAGATCTTTAAGATTTTTAATTTTATGCAAATCAATATACGAATCAGCGAAACAGGTTTAAGGGCGAATTTATTTTAGACAATCTGGAGCCTTCCGAGAATAGCAGGAAGTTGATTAGTGCAGCTGCTTGGTCAATCCTTCAGACTTACTATCCCCATGCAAAGTGCTTCCAGGCAATTGAACCCTGCTGTTCAACATGCTCTGTAAGTACACTATTGAACTTTATAATTTTGCCTTCTTTTCGTTCTAACACAACTTCCTTTCCGACACCGGCAGGAAATCCAAAAGTCCAACAGCGTTTCTGCCACGGAGAACAAGGCAACGGCTCAAAAACAAAAGGCAGCACTTACAGACTTGTTCAATAACAAATTCCGCCCGCATCCGTACGAGGAAGAAGGCCAGTTTTACTTGATTCCTACAAAATTCGTGGAAAAGTGGAGAAAGTTTGTCAGGTAGGCAATTTAAAGCTAAGTTAGCTAAGCAATGTAAAGCTTGGATCAAACTTTTATTTGTCTTCTCTCGCAGGAACCCCACAAGCGTAACCAATGCTAGTGAGATTCGTGTTGAAAATCGTGATCTTCTTTGCGACCATGAGAAGTTTCATTATCCACTGGCTCTAATTAAGGAAATACAAGCCGGGCAGGGCACCACTGAAAACATGTAAGTTGAAGCTGACTGCCGTTGTAAGCATATTTGCCTATTTGCTAATGCAACAACTGTCAACTAATAGCACTTCTACTTGTAGTGTCACAGTGGTTAGACCAGAGGAGTGGACCCACATTAAAGAGCACTTTAAGTTCGACGTAGAAATTGAAATGATTCGTGGCTTTGAGGGAACCATTTACGTGCCAGGTAATATTATTGCTGGCTGCTGATATCCTGCACATGAAATCAAGAGAATAATTGTTTCTTTTAAATAATATCTTGAATTCAATAGAAATATGTTCAGAGTGCTCTGCTGCTTGGTTTGGCGCTGCAATGCAAAAGGCATTGACGTACAATTCTGCTGAAATATATATTGAGAAGCTTGATAGTGAAGAAATGGATATTGACTCGCCCGAGCCTGAGTCCATCAACGACTCTCACGGCTGCAATGTAAATGTTGACGAGAAGGGATGAGAATTTTCTTTGTATTTTGAAGTCATCCTTTTATCTTTATCAGATTCCTTTCAAAAAGGAGAAGAAGGACTTCCAGCTCTATAATGGTGAAATAAGGCGAAGCACCCGGGCACGGCACACAACCAAGCAGAAACGATATCACGTGTCTTCCAACGTAACATTGAAAGAATTCCAATTAAAGGTACAAGCATCTAATTTTACTTGGCATTCAATTCGACTTGAACTATTTAACTGATTAACTGTGATGGGATATTTTGCAGTTGATGGGTGACTATAAAGCTATGCTGAGTGACCAACACATTTACTATGAGGGAAAGGAACTCACAGATCGGGAGCTAAGTTTGGGAGAACTTCGTATTAAACCTGGAGCTGTTCTCCGTCTTAAGGTATGCATTGCTATTGCTCTGTTTTAAAGCTGTCATTTACAAAGTGTAGCCTAAATTCTGCAGAATTCAACATACAATATGCGGAAAATTTCGCCTGTATTGCTTATGGAACAAAGCAATCAATTACTTACAATAATAATCGTTAGTTTTATGTCTCTATTCTCGAACCTGCTTTAAATATTTAATGAATTGCACTTGATTACTGGGTTTAAGCCCGCTGCACCACTTTTTTCCTAATTTTATTGCATTTTCGGTATTTGCAACCTTGTAATTACGTGCTTGTACTTGCTGCTCTACAAATCCCATTGCAATCGTTCACGTTTTTGATTCTTCAATACTCGGAGTAGTTTGAGAGAGAAACTGTTCTCATCGTTTCATTAAACTGCTGCTTTTGCCCTGCCTGCAGGTGGACGAAAGCAAGGCAGATGAGCATATTGAAGAAAGTCCTGTTCAAGAACGCGGATTCTCAGGTAAATTTTACATCGAGATCTATGCAGCTTGAAGAGAAAAGAAAGAATTGCTTGAAGGCTTGTCATTAGTTCCGTGGAGAACCTGTCAAAATCTCATACTGTTTGAGCTACCAGGAATTTGAGTTATCATTTTGAATTCGAGTCTTCGGGCACACAATTAATTAAGTATGGGAAGAACCATAGGTACATGAATGCATTTTGACAATTCGATTGCTACTGTTCAACTGTTCCCTGATTGCTTAATTTTAATGGACAAGACAGCAGCGACGTGAAGACTCGGCTTTCCTGCTGCGTTTTGGGAAACGATTCGTATTTTATTATGCTTCTGCTTTGGTCAAATTTAGTTTTGCTTCCAGGCACGGTACTTCAAGGATATAGCGGCCAAATACCGATGGAACACTGACGCCCGAATCGGATCGTGGATGGGAAACCGGTAACTCGCTTTAGCAATCATGGAGAACCCGCATTGAGGGAAAGGCCATAAATCTCAAATATCTTATAATTTGACGAAGACGAAGCCCACACTTCATTTTAATACAATAAAAGTACAGTAATACATATTTTACAAATGGAGGATAAAACAATTCCTAATTAATTATGCAAAAGCAAGTAATTTTAACAATTTTTGTGAAAAAATTTAGCTAAAATAGGTTTATTTCTACAAGCTTGCCAATTCTGATTATTTTAAATATTTTAAGCTTACCTAAAAATAGTACAAAATCCATTCAGCAATACTCTTTGGAATTTAAGCTGATAGAATAATACATGCATGCGAGAAATAAAATTACATTGAACGCTTTTAAATGAGTAAATGAATAAATATTCAATTTGGAGCATATCATCTTGTTTGATCATTTTTCTTGTGCCATCCGTCAAAACCAATTTTCTCATTGTTGTCTCGTTACTTGATGCTATTTACTTCTCATCACCGACCGTCATCACTCATTACTCCAATATTGATATGGCTATTATTACCGATTGTTCATCTCCGGCATTGAACTTGAAACAAGTGTTGACGTCTCGCACGCCACGCTCGTGCCGTACAACGTATTTTTGTATTTTGAATCGCTTGATGTTGATAAATTCGCGTCCAAGTCCATGATGGCCTCGGCTTCCCAAGTCGCAAGGCATCCACTCAATTCTCAACCATCGTTTGGGCCGCACGCCGGGCCGGAGCATTTCATCTCCTCGTCGTCTACCGTTTGCGCCTTGCTGTCTTGCATTCGCCAATCAGTTGGTAATTCTTCCTTTCTTACCTGCCATTAATTAACTTGTGGTATGATTAATTATGTTATGCAAGAATAAAAGGTGAGTAATTGGGCCGATAAACGACCACGCACCACGAGTGTACAACAACACTCCATGCCACGCGATGAACAAAAGAGTTCTTTCTTGGTTCATTAAAATGCGTACGCAGTAAAGCATTCAATCAAATTGAACTGAAACTGAAGTTGGAGAGCGAAGACGTAGACGAATAGTAGTCGAATGGCCGAATCGGAACAAGGAAGCAAGCCACACGCTGGTTCCGCGATGAGGAATTTTTGTTGCCGAAATCACCAGTGGAGTCATGTTGAAAAGTATCCGGGTACTCATTAAGCAGAGCTGAAATCCAGTGTAATGATAAAGTACGTAACAACAATGCTGCACATCTGCAACAAAAGTCCGAGACCGAGATAGGATAAGTCACAGTATGGCAGGTTGATTTAAGCCTTAAGTAACGGCTAAACTGCTTGCTTACATTGGCCACCATCGCGTATGACACTGTGAAGAGCCCATTTCCACACACTCCAACCGCGTGCTGACTCAACTCGTGCATCAGAATGACAAGTTTGTGCTGCGGGATTCTGGCGCTGTTGTCTCCGTAGTTTATCCAATCTTGCATAGATTCTTGCACCTGACACGGAATAAACACGAAAGACCAGTGTGAATTACGTCAACTACTCACTGTATGAGTTAATGAATAATGAGTTCAGAGTTCATGCTTACCACTTTGCAAGTTTTGCCGGATATTGTCAGGTTCATTGATAACGTCACCAAAAAACAGGAGACACGGAATTTTTCGAACCAGTCGTCTGCAACGATGACTTTGTCCAAGTGAGTCGAGTAGTACACAATTCCTTCGAGGAAGTATGCGACCAAAAGACTCCCAATGGCCGCGCTGATTTTCGTCGAGAGAAGCTTCAAGCTGGCGTACTTTTCATAAACGCCAGCACCGTCCTGTGGATTCGACTTTAAATACTGCGCAAACGCCTTGGCTGGATACCAAAGCGTGAGTGCACTCATCAGAATCAAGAGATCAACATAAAATGCCGCGAAGTAGCGATAAAAGTGCATCACAAACAGGCTGATACCAAGCAGAGCGTCAGCGAACGTGGCGGATGAAGGGCGTGAGAGCAGAAGGGTTCCATTTGCGACAGCATCGCCACATTTCTCCATTCCGATGATTCCGTTGAGAAAATACATGAGTCTGGCCTCTTCCATGTAGCACGTTGAAAGCAAATTCAGACTCCACGAGGAGCTGCGAAATAACTCGTGACCGACCAACGGGTGGATCATCGACACAGCCGCGTACCACGCGCAGATTAGGAATGCCAAAGGCCAAATCTGCGAGATTGAGATGCATGGAACCATGACTCGTAGCATTAAATTCAAAAATTGGTCCCTTATTTGAGATATTTACTTTTTTGTTTCCTCTCGGAAGGACTGGCGAACCTTCGACGAATTTCAGAACCCCGATAAAGTGCTTTTGCTTTATCCACAGCGTCTTTATGAAGACCAGGTGATATATCACTGTCGTGAAGTTTCCAAAAAGATCAAAGTACACGATTGACTTGTGACCAATGCCCTCCAGGTTTAGTTTTCGGAATCGGGAGATGAATCGGTACACTGCCAAAAATTGTGTAATCACGCAGACCACCTGTGAAAGGAGACAAAGAAAGAAGTGTCAGCCGTCAACGTCAAAACTGATCGCTGACCGTAAACCCCGTCATTTGCGCTCACTCACCTTTTGAATTCGATTGGTCTTCAGTCGGAGTCCGGTCACTGGATCTCTCACGAACCGAAACGGGATGTAACAGAAGTAATATCCGAAATCAAAGAACAACTTGAGAAAGCTGTACACGTTACTGTTTTGCTCCTCGCAGACCAAAGCGTTGCTTGTTTGTGGTGTAAAATATGTATCCGCACTCTCCTCCGGGCCCGTCTTGCGACTGTGATTTTGATTTGCCAACGTCATTTTTGGCATGTGGATCTTGTCTTAATTGCTGTAGTGTCACAAGCGGCCGAACGCTGACTGAACTGATCGAGAAGTTTCCTGGTCGTTCACCGCCACCGCAAGGGTGATTAACTCACTGCGTAAACAGACGTAGTAATTGCATTAATTTATTTAATAGCTCACATTGATAACTTGGGTTCTTTCCGTTTCTTCGACTCGATTTCAATATCAATCAATAAATTACACGTCTCCTCTGCGTCGGATTGATAAATTTTTTATTTTATATTTATCAAAGCCCCAAAGTACTCATAAATTAATTCACTGGCAAAATATTCTAGAATTGATTGTTCTTAAACTTCTAGCCAAAGTTCACTACTGAAGAGCGACAACGGCGCTCTGGCACGTTAGAATACCGGAAATTGGATAAACTAGAAAATGGAGCCATATGGTCGTGGTCTAGAAGTCTTGCAGCAGTTAAAAATACACGACGCGCACTAATTTTCTCTGCAAACAAACGCCAGAGCCATAATCTTCAGCGTGGAAATGACGATATGACTTCAATGACTACAATTCTCTTCGCTGTGGTGGAGCTTTCGCTGGAGCTTGTCCAAGTTTATTCATTCCCTGCAAGATTCCATGTCTATTGATACAATATCATTGCACTAGCGTTACTTTTCTACCCCGTGGAAAATTAACGATGTAAAAGCACGAGAAAGAAAGCGACCGAGCTTCTGGATAGGTCTATTGGTGGCTCTTTATTGTGTTTATATGGCATTATTATTTCTGTCACTCACGGACGGACAGAGTGACCATTTGCGGTTATAAGAAAGGATCGTGACATGCCTGACAAATGAGGTGCAATAATTACTTAAGCTTCCGCGTCATATGCGGAAGTATAGAAATAGATTCTGTCAAAATTCATAAAAATAGCACATAGAGTCAGCAGTCCTACAAGCATTCTCGGTGGCGTGCGTTCGCAGGGCTTTCTCATGTCTAATTAATTGTACCATAAGGTCATTAATGTAAATTAGCCATTAATTGCGGTCATAGACTTCTGAAAAGCTCCGTGCAAATTGGCAACAAGGAATTCAGAGCTCAGAAGGGTTTGAAGTTCGAGAATGAGAATTCCCATTCAACTCGATTTCTAAACTGTCGTCAAGAATTTGCTCTTCAGGCTCTTGGACATGCGGACCGCTCATTTAAAGTGTATTGCATCAGAAAATGCTATGTGCCGAGCGTACGAAAATGAAAATGTGCATGAAACGAGACGAGAAAGAAAACCCGTGAAATCCTGCGTACAAAAAAAGATGAGTGCGTAATGCGACTTTCGCATGTTTCATTAAACATTCTCGGGCGTTTTCTCACGGTTGCTGTTGCTTTATCGCATCGTATTACAACATCACATCACAGCAACCAGCAACAGAACAGTGCAAAGCATGGGATAGGATAATTTCATTAAAATGTGATTACGGAAATGAAGAATTTTCAAGAAGAATTGAATATCATGCCAGTCACAGCCACAATTTTCATATCTGACGCTGACGATGATGCTTTTTAATAGCTTCTTCTCCTCGTTTTGTAACTGTATCGTAAATCGTGAAATTGTACGTTTTAAAATTTAAAATGATACGAACCCTCTCAAGGAAGAATTTCACGGTTCGGACACTGAGCTTTCATCTTTCCTAATAGGCTCGATTTACGAACACAAAATCTAAATGGTTTTAAAGTTTCCGAGAACTACTTCGCTTGAAAATTGTTGTTCTGATGCTGACCAGAGTAAAATTGCAGCTCTCAAGCTCCTTCGACGACGGAACCAGTTGGAGGAAAATAAGAAAGAGACGAGCTTTTGGTCTTGAATCTTGTTTTCGTTGGGCGAATTCACGCAATGTCATGTCACATAGTTTAATGCACGGCCTGAGAATTTGGACGGCCAGAATTGAAATTTTTATAGCCTGTTAAGGTGGGACGAGAAAGAGTCAACATATTTTGAAAAAAATTGGTTCCATCATTTTTTGCTTCGATGCTTCGGTGTGGAGATGATTTAACTTTGCTTGTATTGCGTTGCGACTTGCGAGTAATCATGCACGAAAGCTTTTACTTTGCCTTGCCTTGCCGGGCTCGCTGCTTACGTGCTCACGCTCACGATGGATTTTCACGATTTTCTCAGTCCCGATGATATTGGTTGATGAGAATGAGATTTCGATGCGAAGGTGTGACCAATTCAGAGTTAATCAATAATGATTTGCCACATTTTTGCATTCTGCTCGCTGAAGAGCAGCGTGAATTGGTTTCGGGCTGTCTGCACCGCTGCCAGACGCGTCATATTCTAAGGCGTAATGACCAGTGAAGTCAGCTTCTCGATTAATGCTGCGCGATGTGATTTTCCACGATGCGACCCAGTGCGGGCACGAAGATGACAATTTCGGCTTGGTGATTCTTTGCTGCTGTTCGTCCAGTAATTGTAATATTGTAATTGTCATCAGTTTCGGTCCCATGTCAGATTGGAAACGGAGACTACAGGAAGTCGCCAGTGCCAGTATTTACATTCCGTTTTCCATTCTCATTCGGTAGCCATTCTCCACGATCAAGCTTCATGTCATTTCCCGTCCGAACTACGCACGCATTTACAATGCAGTTTGCTTTAAATATTCGCCAGATGCGTGATTTAAGATGTTGAACGCATGCTGAATGATGTTAGCTCAAACTTTAATCTGAATATTCAATGATGCGTGTTACTAGAAAAGTGCAGCGCCGTTTTAGAGCGTCGAGCACGTTTCATCATCGCATCGCAGCGACGTGAATAAAGTGAACGAAAATTACATCACATCACCACGATTATCATCGCCATCACCAAATGGCATCATTTTTTGTAGGCCCGGCCCGGGCACGGTTCGAGTATGAGCTTTAAAGTGTAAAATACTTCCTGCAAGCCAGCGATGAGAGAAAAATTAGCTGGCCGCGTCTTGTCTGCCGTCAAAAATTGTATCAAAGCTTGTACGCGTACGGTACAAATTAACACCCAACTTGGTTCATGTTCAAGATAATTTTTTTTGCCCTGTTTGCGTCTGCATCCGAATAAAAGTTATTAAATTAATGTAAACCAAATCAAATTGAGAGCCGTACATTAATAAAGCACTGAGTTATGCCATGCGCATGCGTCCGACTGCCAAACCTTACATGTCACTGCGTAATTTGCGCTCGCAACGCAATGCAACTCGATTTCCTCTCCAGTAATGGCAATGGCGAGTTGGTCGCTAATAAGCAAAAAATGGAAATCTTGAAAAAGTAATGAACCGTTTTCACGAATTCTGTTCCGAACTATGCCGCATGGGATGCCGATATGAAAATTCGTCGTGGCTGTGATGCTGAAACGTAACGCCAACGCTGAAGCTGAAAACATGCGATACAGCATCAAGTAGCGACCAGCGATCACGCGAATGGCAAATATTTGAGACAGTCGTAATGTCATCTGTCATTTGTTCGTCCACGATGGGATTCAAAATTCAAACCAACTTGCACTTGCGAGTTGACAGTTCATTGAACGTTGAAATTATTGTCATTATTTCTGAGTTTACAATGTCTACAGTGCGATTATTACCAAAATTACCTGAATTACCAAAAATTGTGTGTTGTCAAGATCACGCCATTGATATTTGCCTCTGCCACGGTGCATGTCCAGCATTTGCCAGTGACAAGTTTGTTGACAAAATCGACTAAAAAAATTACAAATTATGCTGCCGTATCTGTAATTAGTTAAAATCGGAGTCCCGCATTGAGAAATCGAGTTCACCTTGCCCACCGCTTGGGTCCTGTCTTTGTGCTCCCTCGGAAAAGAGTTTTAGATTTCGGAGTGCGGTTCAGTCGATGTCGAATGACATGATACAAATTATTAGCTGGCAAGCAAGAAATGGACTTAAGTGCTGAGCAACATTTCACATTCGAGAATCACATCCCCTTTGAGCTTTTACTTGCGCCATGTGACCAATCCCAGTCTTAAAAAATTTAACAGGCTGTTAAGAAAGGCTGCTCTTTTTTGCCGTCCCGTCCACGTCCACGACCACGGTTTTACTCATGTGAGACAAGTGGTCGTGGTGGTGGCTTGTTTATGTTTGCTTCACAGCAAGAACCACCGTCTGTCTTGGCTTGGCTGCTGATTCTGCACACAGGCTTTTAAATCGTCTTGGCTTCTTTCTCTCAGCGTCGCTCTTCTTGCGGTGCGCTGCTTCTGCTTCTGCCGCTGCTCGTCATCTCGTCGATTCTCTCGCACTCGTTTAGCATATTCTCTCAAGCTAAGCCGACGAAAACAAAACCAACCCCTTTTTTTAGTTCATCAAAAACCTTTTATTATTCTTGTTAAATGTTGTGCTTGGGCTCGGAAGCAATCGCGCAGACAGATTCACAAATTACAGACCAGCAAATTAATTTGTGAGCGTTGCCTTTGCGCGTCTTAGCGAAAAGCCTCTTTTCGCCAAAACTTGGCTGAGTTGAGTCAGCGTCGGCTCTCTCCCTCGTAACTTTTTATGTGCAGTGAAGCCCGAGCGTTTTCCGTTTTTGTGCAAAAAGTATTTCAATCCCAAGTCACATTTCATCATCAGCAGTAGGAAGACGAGCCAGCCGAGACGTGTCGAGCGTCTCATCGTCGTCTCTCTAGCAGTCTCAACAAAAAAGTTGTCAACTTGCCCCGTTTAGTGCCGAAAAATTCAGGAAACAAAAAAATTGCGTTTATGTTCGCGTTTAACGCGACTCGACCTGTTTTATTGCTTGTCAAGTTTTTAGCTCGTGGTTTTTATTGTTCAGTGCTTTTTAAGCATACACACGCGTCCACGACTTAATTAAAAAGTGACAAAAATACATACGTGTTGAATGTGAATTGTTACAAATAGCAAAATAGTTGAGGCATCCTCCTGGCGTGATTAAACGAGAAGTATCAATGTGCCCCTGTTCCAATGACATGACGTTTAGTGTCCAATTCGAAGATACGCAGAAATAGATGAGAAGAATATCACAGCAAACATGATCCAGTGAAATTCCTGATTCGTAATTCTAAAATTCCATCCAGAGAAATGTATCCCTGGATTCGTGACGCTGCTGCAGCGGCGGCGGCGGCCGCAGTCAATTTCTCGGGCTCACATCACAGTCATGGACATGGCCCCGGCTCCGGTCACAGCCACAGCAGTTCGCAGCACCACCATCAGCAACTCAGCCCCGGTCCCGTGTCCGTGTCACACGCGCAGGTCCACGCCCATGCACACTCACACGCAAACAATCACGCGTATCACCAAGTTAATTTAGTCCCGAGCACCGGTGTCAGCGGCAACGTGCACATGAACACGATCGGTCTGAATAGTATCGTAATCGGAATCAACAGTGGTGGCCTGAGCGGGCTTGGAGGTCCGTCTGGTGTCAGCGTCGGCGTCAACGTGAAGCACGAAGGCGGTGGATTCTCAAATGGAATCAACGACTGCATGCAGCTTGCTCTTGATTATGCACAGAATAAGGTAAGTAAGAATTCAGGACAGCTTTCCACTCCAGCTTGGCGTGGCATGGCATTCGATGAATCCTAAATTATCTTCCGGGCGAGAAACGAGCAGTAAGAAATGAGACACGCGGGTTTGGTCCTGAGAAAATGCTTCAGCGGGTCGAGAAGTCGAAAAATCGCGTGGTCGCATCCCGCAAGCCGCAACACATGTTGACAAAATTTGTTTTATCAGCCTACGCGTACGGTGGAAGTGGAAAGTCGAGCAAAGAGCCCACATGACGACTCGTATTTCATTTCACATCATTTGTTGTCTTCCAACTACTTTGAGCGCGGGCAGCTTTTCTTCGTGCGAGTTGATGCTCATCTTCTCTGCTCTGCTCTGCGCTTCGTCGTCTTCGTTTTAATTTATTGCTTGTACTTCATTGACGAAAAGACGCTGGAATCTGCAGGAGCAACCACATGGTGTATTGTGACAGTGGTTTATTAATTTTTGCTATTTTTACTTGCTGGCTCTCACTGCATTGCACGACGCGGCGTGGATTGGAAATGCGAGGAGTAAAAACAGGCTGCTGCATTTATCACTGGATACTCCTTGCAGGGGATGATTTAGATGAATTTTCGATCTGTATCTATTTTTGTAACTTGTAACTGCTTGACAATCGGTTGACTTGAGTGTTGAGTGCCCGTGCTGTCCTGTCCTCGCATCGACGCGTCGCCGTATCGAGTGCCATTGTGGGAATGTGAGATTGCTTTCCAATCTGACGCGAGAGCAGAGCTTCGATCAATTAATCAAGACGATGCTCAAGTCGTAGATTACGTTGCTATGCTCGTCCGATTGACGATTCACGCGTACGCGATTATCGTCATCGTCTTTTGTCTGCCACGCGTAAAGTGAAGTGATAGCACGAAAGGATAAAAGTAAGTCGAATTTGACGATGGCTTCGTGTTCATGCATCAAGAAAGAATTCAGTGAATTTGTCTCCTGTCCACAAGCGTGCAAACTCCCGCATTGCATTCGAATTCGAAGTGAAATCAATATTTTACGACTTCGTGGCTTGGCTCGGCGTGGCGTGGCGTGACGATGCGATGCTGGACCGAGGCCACAGCACAGCGTGGAAGACGAGGCATAATTTTTCATGCTTGTTTTCCATTTGAAATCCCTGACATCATTAAGGCTAAGAAACAGCATGATTTATCTCTCTCGTGGTCCTCTAATGGTCGTCCCGCTCGTAAACTACTTACCGCTGCTGCTCAGATACGGACGCAGACATCAGAGACCGAAACCGAAGACTGTGTTCGTGTTGGACAATTTTGTTTTTGGACCGAGCGAAGATTGAATACTTTGCCCGTACGAGTACGCGTACGGGTACCTTGCCAGCTGCGATGCGGCGATGTTGATATTTTGATGGAAATGCGGATCAGAATACTTTACAATGCGCGACTGCGACACACAGACTCGGACTCCGGGCTCTATCGTGCAGGCAGGCAGGGAGAGAAATTGCTGCTGGCACATGGTGATTGATCTGCAAGATCGATGACTCGCTAATGTCTCAATGCGAATGCGAAGAGGGAATACCCGCATGGACCCCTGACTGTCAACATCCCCATGCGCGATGCGATGCGTTGCACTACTTCGCCGGCCTTCGTCTTACGTCTTTTCCTCCTGTCTCATCTTTCTTGCCTGTCTGCTGCGTGCCGGTCGTCGGGTCTCCTGGAATAAAAATTGTGGTCGTGGTCGGTCTCCTCAGTCGTCCACGTATCCACGTCGCGAAGTCGTAAATTGACCAGACTGGCCGTATCTCCGTCAGTCGTCTCCTCGGACCGAAAGGTACTACGCGAGCTACGCGCGAAGATGTCTTTCTTGTCACTCAAATTCCACTTTGACGTTATCAGACTCCCTGCATCCTGGTACAACCTGCGTTCGCGTTCGCGGACGATACGAATCAGTGTCTCGTGGGATCACATGACGATGCATTGCATTGGGTAGAGTTGAGACTAATTTATGAAGCAATGTTAACAAGTAAAATCTTAACTCGACTCCACTGCAATCTGCGTTGAAACTTAAGAGTTGTTCAGTTTTTCTTGTCCTTACTGATTAGTTGTACGAAAAAAAATTAACATGAAATTGCTAATTTTGTCTGTAGTCAATAAAATACGAATAGTCAAGCCAGTCGAAAAGTCAAACCTCATTACAAGGAAATATTAAAATTTCTTACTTGCTTGGTGCGACATTTCAAGCTAGTCATATTCTGCTAATGTCAATTCGATTGTCTGATCCCGTATTTAATTACTACCGTACGCATACAAATTGAGGTACCCAAAATCAATACCCTGCTCTGCTTTCTGCTACGATGTTGATTTGACTGCGTGGAGCTCAATTGAAACCTGACAACTGACCTACGGCGCAAGAGCAAGAACAAAAACAAGAAGAGTGTCGGTTCAGGTACTCGAATTCCCGGCCACAGATTGCATAATTACCATTAAACACGTTATTTAAATAGTTTTGTTCTAATCCACGCGTTAATAGCACTATACGCGAGGCGGGAATTGGAAAAACCCAAAGCTGGTTGTTGTTGTGACCCGTCGCAACAATGTTGCAGTTGCTGTGATTAACATGCAAGGAACAGTCTGACAGTCCATCACTCGTCTCGTCTGCGTCTGCCTGCTTTTCTTAGCCCGGCTCGCAAAATCGCAAATCTTGAATCGCGTTGTCTGAGATTAAACTTGGGTCGGTTTCAGTTGTTTCAGCGAGCAAGTCAGCCAGCAATTAGAAATCCGAAAGAAACAAGACGAAGCCGTGGCACTCGTGATTATAATATTATCATTGGAATTGCCAATTGCAAGAACTTGACTTGTATTTTATACTGACCCTCTGCATTGTAACGCATCAACAATTGCCATTTCAAGAAGAAGGGACCATGATGAGAATTTATATTCCACGCGGAGGAATCTGACTGTTATGACGCGAGAGAAGAAGAAGCTGTTATTTATTTGAGACATCAATTTCAACAGCACAAACTCATTTACATGCTTTGTCCACTTTGTTGCAAGTTGTACAACTCAGTTTGTTGTAAATTACGACCGAGTACGAGTACGAGCTTAGGCTACGAGCTCAGGGCAGACGCAGACCAAGAAAAGATCTGCAATCTGCATTTGCATTAATTCTGATTAGCATGAATTCGTGTGGGCTGCTGAACAAAGAAGGATTCGGTTGTAAATCATACATGAATTGTTTTCTTTGTTATCCCGTTTGAAGAAGGCCGAAAAGAAAGCAACAGAATGCAGAATGCAGAAAGTCGAACATTTGAACAATGCAAGCCAAACGCCAAGCCAGGCGAACAT
This sequence comes from Mesaphorura yosii, assembly GCA_009869945.1. NCBI lineage: Eukaryota > Metazoa > Arthropoda > Collembola > Poduromorpha > Tullbergiidae > Mesaphorura > Mesaphorura yosii. Next base: position 44,460 of record WIXG01000112.1, read on the forward strand.
TGCACAGTAGCCTGAGCCTTGTCAATCAAATATTCCTGGCCTAATCGCCAATTTTCGCTACTCGGTGCAGAATCTTTGTGGTGGCCTACGCAGGCCAAAGTCCAAAATACGTGTAGCGTGTAGCTGGATCAATGGCTGTCGACTTGTGGTTGTGGCAAGTTCCAGAGAAACCAATTAACTCGATTTGCGTCATTCGCTCGTCACATTTACGCTTACAGACAAGTGTAACCGCGTAATCGTAATTGTAACCTGCACCGGATAGCACTCAGCTCAGGGTCAACCACTTTTCTCCATTCTCAAGTGCAGGCAGTGGGACTGAATGTACAGCTAGCTGAAGCGAAGCTGGAACGGACCTCTCTTGAGATACTGGCTCTGATGGGAGTGGGTTGTGGGATTCTCCCGGCATAACTCACACACGGGCTCCTGTCACGATTGCATGACATGACGCGATTCGATTCGGACAGTTCATCAGTTAAAAGTTGTCAGGGTCAAGAAATCAGCGGAATCAGACAAATCTTTGTCACCGCGTGATGGATTTGACGATTACTGATTTGCGACATGAATTCCAATGTTTATTTAAACTAACTTAGTGTTCGATATCTTGTAATGGAATAATTCTAGAAACCGAGACGGCGTCGTCAGGCGCCAGTCGCCAATACAAGTGACAATTATGACTCTACCTGGTCACGCTCAGCTTCAAAATATTCCTTAGAATTTTAGTGTAGAGATTTCAGTTGAGCCTGAACGTAGTGTAGCCGCGGCTTCTTCTGGCTGCTGAGTTGGAAAAGTTGATAAGAATAAATTGTTGAAGCGCGAAACCCACTTGTGGAATTACGGCCGCTACGGTGTAAATGTAATAGTGCATTTCCGGCGATCACGTGCCGTCACTTATCTCTGCATCGCTGCTCCTGCTTTTGCTTCTGCCTTGCCGACTTGGAATTTGACGTGGACTGTGTTACAGCCGAAAATTTAGTGTTTGCGGTGATTCCTGTGACGACGACGTGTCTGAATGTACTATGCAGCAAAGGACAAGCCGCAGCGCAGCCTGACGTATCTCTGATTACTCTTCGGTCACTTAATACCCTGAATAATGCAGCAATTGAGGAATAAGCCAGAAATAATGACACTAAAGTGCAGCCGTGGTTAGGGCCATGGGACATCAACTGACTCCGTTGATGTAATATGAAAGAAATGCACGCACGGAACAGACACCAGATTCGCCGTTCGTCGAAGACAGCACGGGCGAATAGCGAGTAGGCAAATCAGCTGATAATGTGAATTTGGTGAATTTGCAATGCAAAACGGAATGCGAATGCTTGCATCTGCAATTCATCATTCTATCGTTATTAATGCGAGCAAGGGAGAGGAGAGGCCGATGCTAAAATGCTACAAATTATTCTTTCCTTTCAGTTTCTACAAACATGCAAGATGAAAGCAGTCACAGTTTCATTCAGGTCAGACTTTATTCAGACTACGAGAAACGACCGAACAAATGAAGTCAAGTCAAGCAAATGAGCTCGGGACCAGGACGAAGAAGGCGACGGCGATGAGGCGGAGTCGGACTGAATCTATTTATCTTCGTCAGCTGCAGCAACGCAGCGGACTTCCAAATCACTGCCACACATCCTTCTTTGATCCATTTTGTTGATTTGACAATTCTACTACCGAGCTGCCACTGCCAACGCCAACGCCAAGACCGAAAAAGAGTTCCAAATAGAGAAAGGATGCTAATGTTGTTAGCGGTAGCGAATTATCATTGATTCCTTGATCTCTGAGTTTGCGCTAATTCAGTGCCTTCCTGATCCAAGATTTGCAAGACCATTTGCAGAATTAAGCGACATCAGCGTCATTCTGCTTGAAGTAATTTCCTCGGCTCCGAACGAATAAAAGTCCATAAATTCATTCATCTTTCAGCAAGCAGACAGGCTTAAGAGAACACGCACGAACAAAAGAGTTTGGAACTCGCAACCCGCAAAGCAACTTGATGGATTGCACAACTCAAAAATAATTACCAGGCAGACTAAAACACTTAAGCTTGGCCATTTAATTTAAAAACCGAAATCTTGACTTTGACTTGAGAGATGAAGACTGACGATTAAGTGCAGCTCACGCATCACGGTTGAAAATGCATGAAAACTGCAATCGAAATCAGAAAGCTGATCTTCATTAATCTACCAGCAGCAGAGCAGCAGAGAAATATTTTTCAATCCAGCTGACCACTGCGTTCATTAAACGTGAGAAACTGAGCATAAAAGTAAATATAAAAATGAAACATTATAAAATAAATTCATTTTAATGAAGTGGAACTTGAAACTAAAGAGTAGCACAGAAAACTGAGACTGACTGAGAGCTGAGCATTATCCTCTTAATAATGGACACCACTCACATTCACAGCAGTCTCGTCTAGTCTTGAGAGATACATTAGAGTCCTGTGAGCAAAAGAGGTGATGCGATATCTTGATTGATTACCGCGTGTCAGAGATTTTTCTTGAGAGAAAGAAAAAAGTTGCTCAAATTAAGAGAAAGAATATTTTCTCGCCAAAGGAAGGAACTTCGTGAATGAGTGCTCGACGCTGTGACGGCCATTGCCACTGCACTGATTTGGGCTTGGAAATGCGCAGTCCAGCAATTTGTACACTTCCAAGCACTCAATCTCGAGAATCTTGCATCTTGCTCAGGAATCATAATTCCATATCATTTACATGCCTTTTCGTGTTTTGGATACTTGTGTGGATTTCCTAAAAGGAGCGGCAACGGCGTACGGCATCATTTTTGTGATGAATGTGAGAGATTTCGGCTGCGTTTGATGTTTGATCGTGTAAACTGAAAGCAGCGCAGCTTAGTGCAGCGTAAAGAGAAAGACGGAAACAAAGAATCAAAAACAAGTCAAGAGAATGACCACAGCCCAGCCAGACGCTGACGCTGGTAGGGCGAGAAGAGTCCGAGGCGCGTACAAATGATGAGAAAAAGATATTAGTGTGCAGAACACATGTCCGCCTGGCATGGAGCTGTCTTTTAATATTAATTGAATCGAAATCCACGACGACCCATGTGCTTAAATGCTCGGAAATGCTTTAAGTTTTCCTGCCAGTTGCTTACTTGCTAGTTTTCAAAAGTTAAGACAAAGCAGCAACGACATCGCACTGCAAGTGGTAATCTAATCTCGAATAAATCTCTCACTCTGCTGTAGCTAAATCGTGTACGTGTAACATGTCATGCTCATGTCCATAATAATAAAATTCGTAAACACTCAGAAAATTGAAAGAAATCAATCATATTTGCATTTTTCATGCATCTTTACATTAAATTATTGCCATGCTGGACCCATTCCTCAAATTACAGATTACGCAAGCCAAATTAGTACTCAAAACACGTCAGCACGGTAAAGGAGCTTGGTGGTTTGGTTCACGCATAATTGTAAGCTATGTAAGCAATTAGTCCACAAGATCGATGATTAATGAGAACAGTCAGTCGCTTGTCTGAGAGCTGTGGAAAAATCTGTGAAGGTCAGAAAATCCATTAAAACAATTTTGGCTGGTCGAAGCAAAAGTACCTTCTGAGAGAATTCGTCGCTCGAGCATCTTGCCATTGCAATTCTAAAGTAATTCGTGCGGGGTGCTCGTAACTTCCTTTGTTTTATATAGCGTTTGCGCTTAGCCTGGCTCGTGTTTTTCAATTACGTCTTGCACTTTTTTTTCAGGTCTCGGTGGCTGAGTAGCTTGCTTGCTCTGACAATTAATAAAAAGACAGTTCTGCGCTATGCTACTTTAATGACCGTTCCTGGTCCTCCGTTAATGTACATTTAATTACACACCAGTTCACAGGATTGTTGAGTGCCGGCACCAACATCTGCTTGGCCATTAATGATAAGTCTTCCCAGTCGCAAATGGATTTGGACGCGTCGAACAGCCTAGCCAGTCATTTGATGAGTCGGCCGAGTCTTTGGATTTCGCCATTTGTTAATGGATGTCGACCTATTAAAATTCGATAAAGGAGCAAGAAGGGGTCAAGCTCATGAGAGCCACCTTGACCCTGTCAAAATTGGGAATGTAAACAGCGCCGCTTTCTGATTCATCGTAGTTTTATTGACAAATTGGTTGAAAATTGGATTCTTGTGAAGATTCCGCTGTTAAGTGAAGTGAAGCCTTAGGATCGTCAATTAATAAAATGGTTCGTAGGTGTCGCGCAGATTTTCACAACCTCTCATCAACGAACAACGAAAGGAGTGTGAACTTCAATTTCTAGCCTCTTTGTATTTCTTTTCTGATGCCTGGTCTGGACTCGACTGGATAATGATCACGAGTGTTAAGTTACACTGTCGTCCAAATGGAACTGGTTAGCAGTTAGAGTTGGGCGACTAACTCTTCACCGCCGCGAAAGGCGAAAGTAGAATGAAGGTATCATCATCTGGGATCAGACAACTTTACCGAACGCAGTGTACAGCGCAGAGAATTGATAATGGAATCAAATGAGCAACGGAAAGGAAAACGAAACGAGAAGAGCTGAGTAACTGAGCGCATTGTGCTTTTGTGCTACATATCTCGGTTTTGACTCTGATTCTGACTGCGTCTGGCGCCTGAAATCTCTCCCACCAAAGAATGAGAAAATGATCTTGTCTTGAATCAAGCATGCATTTATATTTTATGGCTGGCAATCACGAATTCTGTAATGCATCTAGGCTTGACTCTGGACTTGAATATCTTTACAATCACGGCTAACTAATTTCCGTTTTGATGCTTGGGTAAACAAAAAGTTATGTCTTTCTCTCAAATATGGACGAATTTTTGCATAAAATTCGTAAGCATCCGTGTTGAATTTGCTAAAAATATGAACCTAGGGCAGGTCGTGGTCGTGGTCGTGAATCTCATTATTTCCGACAAAAAATGTGTCCACAAAAACTAAGCACGGAAAATGTAGAAAAAACATGGACAAAAACGATCAGAAAAAGCGGTGCACGTTTTGATTCAGCTGAATTCCGAATCTAAAGTAAAGATGCAGTCGCAGCCTGCAAGGCTGCCTTTTTTGCCGGAGCACGTCAGAGTTCTTTTCTGGGACGGATCGTCGTGTGGTGCGTATGTTTTTATGCCTTGCAACGTGTAACGGTGCAGGTTACGTTAACCCTTGATCAGACGGTCGCAACAGGTGAATGGTGAATTGAAGGATCGTTTTTGCTGGACCGAAAAAACGAAGTAGTAAAATTTGAAAGTAAAAGTAAAAGTCGATGCTAAACTATTGAATTGAATTATGTAGAGTGTATCGCACATGCACCGGGCATATACATGAGCGAGCTGCTCCTACCGGCTGCTGGAAAAATGCCGGATTCCAGGATTTTAATTAACTGATCCCGTACCCTGTAATTAGAGTCTGGAAATCGTTTCACACGGACTCGCCTGTGCGCCGCGCCGAGAGCTGAAATATTCATCCGGTTGAATCAAACTCGTTTTCACTAAATTAAAACGCCTGTCAAGGCGTTAATGCATTTCGGCGTCAATTTTTATGTTGCAGCCGAACTGCCTGGTGCGGTGGTTTATAAATTCGGGAAGCAGTGCTTCGAGCCTGCGTCTCCGTCTGCGTCTGCTGCTGCCGGACTACGAGAGGCGAGTAGCCAGAGGAAGTTTATCAACGGGTTACCGCAGCAGACAATTGCTGCTGTAATTGTCTTCGTCTTCTTTTGAATAGAAAGAAAGCAAGCGGAGTAGAGCAGAGCGGAGCCTGGAAATAATTTCTTGTAACCCTTCGTCTTCGGCTTCGTCTTTGTCCGTCTTCCTTGACTACTTCGCTTGATTCACTTTGCATTTGTCTCCTCGATGCGGACTACGAATTGCTCAACATTACACTACAGTACAGAAGGTACAGCATTAAGTGTATTAAGTTACGTATTCACTATTCACTGTTGACTGCTTGAAATGGTACGGCGTAGTTTCTTGCTGCTGCTACGCTACCTATTCGTATTATTACCTGCCATGCCATGCCATATTAGCCTACCTGCTGCTATGAAGTGGCCTTGAGGTAAGAATCAAGGTTACTTCCCCTTTATTGTATCATTATTATTTATTCCCATTAGTCAACTTCTCAGACAAGTCTGTCCGTCTTTTCAAGCAGCATTCATGCTCGCTGGACGCTGGACGTGACTAACGCGACTCCTAACAACCCAAGCCCAATCCCGTCGATTTTCTTGACGTGACGTCGATGACGTACATTTTGTAATTAAGGTACATGAATGTAGTAATTTATTGCTTAATTCTCAGTCCTTGATAAATCCGTGCAGCATGCAACCAGAGAAATGATCGCTAGATTGCAGGAGCAGCGTGGCTTGACCACGACGCATTGCAGAATTCGAAAAACTTTCGACCTTAAATGATTGGGACCCGTATTAAGAATTTACGAATGCGAGCAAGCACAAATACTAGCAAATACATGCACGGATTTACACGCCAAATCCGATTAGCAATTGCTTAAATCTTGTTTGGTGACCAGACGAAAGCTACACTCATAAATTAGCCCAGTATTTTGTTTCAACTATTAACCTCAACCCCGGCAAGCCTGCCGTAGATTTGTGGTAGGCAGGTCGCAGAACGGCAGGACGCAGGCGGAGATTTTGCAGAAGCTGCTTTCTGAAAAAATCGACGATAATTTACATGTCGTAATTGCGCCTCCTGTCACATTTATTGCAACGGGAGTATTCATCATGTTGACGGAAAATCACACTTACATTTTACTCCGTTGGTTTTGGCTGCATGGAATTATCATAAATAATCCTTATCCAACTTCGTTCTTAATGAGTGGTGCGTAAAACAAAAAGAAACCGGGTAAGGTTAATGGCAAGCGCAATCTCATCCGTGTGTGCATTAGATTATTACCACAGTAATGACACAACAGAAAGAAAGCACCATCAGCATGCTAATTTTCGAGCGACTACATTTTTCGTTCTTTACTCATCTCCTTGTGCGATTGCCGTTGCCAATAATTTCTTCCCATTTGCGATGTGCATAAAATGTCAATTTACTTTATTCGCCGCCTGATTTTTCCTGTACGTTGCACACTTTCAAAGTGATTCTTACCAAAAATGAATTCGATCGAGTCGCCAATGCGGAGCTGCAGTGCAATTGTGCAAGGCATTGCAATTTATGTTTGATGGACCAGCAAGATCAAAATTCATGTCTTCACTTTGGTACCTTTGGCTTTGGCTTTGACGTGGACGTGGAAACTCGTTTTAGTTTTTGCGTTGCGTTGCACAATGAACAAGTTGGTCGAGAGCTTTGGCTTGGCTTGGCTAGACTTTAGCGTGAACGCGGACTTTGAGTTGATTGAATTATTCTCCTTGTTTAATTCAGATGTTAAGGTGCAAGAATGCAGTGTGCTGCGCTGCGCTGTTTTATGGCATTGACATTCATTCTTTCTTTTTGCCTGCTCTGCAGCAGAACAATGCAATTAATTTTTCGATTGAAATAAAAGCACTCGCAGTCGTGTTCTTTGCATAATGATGATGATAACAGCAATGGCAATAAATGGGTGGACTCCACTTCACATTTCTTCGACTGGCTCCATCCAAATCGTGTTTAGCGTTCAGCAAAAGCAATTCAGTGCGAGTCTCGATTCACTTATGGGAGCAGGTCTCGAATTACGGTGAGGCAAGCCACGCCACCGCCACGGCAGCAGAAATGATAATGAGACACGAAATTGGCCGAGGATTGATTGGAGATTGAAGGATTCAACTTACTTGGAATGCGAACGAGGGGAAAAGGGTTTTGATTTGCGGCATGATTCATGCGACGAATTTTTGCGCCGAGATCCAGAAATTTGCCAGCACTTTATGCAATCGCAATCGTATTCAAGGACGATTGAATTCTGCAAGTACAATTGTCAATTCTTTAGGAGCGCAGCTGCAGGTGAGGCGTGACATAATTAGATTGGTGCACTGCTATTTATGAAGACTTAGAAGGTGGAGTGCAATTAAGCGTGAGCATCACTCAGAACTGCAATAAAGGGATATGCGAATTTCATGGCAAAGAACGCAGAGATGTTTTATTTTTGTGGTCGTACTTGCTTGCTTTGGGACTTTACTCAAGTTCAAGTTCAAAGCTAAAACTCCACTCAATTGGTTGAATTTCAGGGATAAAATGTAGAAACAAACATTTAGTTTTGCCTCTGCTGTGCGTTGTGTTTTTTATGTGTTCTGTTTTAATTGCTCAAAGCATGAATTCTAATTAGGGGTGTGAATTTGAATGCGGTTTCCGAAATTAGGCCCGCCAAGCCCTGTGCCCTGTGTCCAGTGCGTGGTTGGTCAAATCCTTTGTGTGTGAGATACAAGGATGTACAAAGATAGGTCATAAACGCTTGCATTTCTCGGAAATCCACGAACCACAAGCACGATGAGGGTCAGTTTTAATTCGTTAATCCACATACGAGACGACGAGAAACGACTGCCGATGCCGAAGGGAATCATGAAGTTGACCGACGGACAGACACTGACTACCGACATTCAAAGGGCTCAGGCAACATCAAAACTCATTACTCGCATCCTCGCATCCTCGAATGAACTCGTCTCAAGTCTCGAGTCTCGAAGGGTACACTGCGAATGAACTCCTGCAGGCGTTTACGCTCACGTTAAGTGCGTGCGTACTTTTTTACTGGCTCGGTTCCCACCGCAGACTACATCCGCGTCCGCATCAGGTGAAGTAGCCCGACCAACTTTGCTTGCATCCGCGTCTGTTGCCGGTACAGGTGCCTTTGCTTTCATTGCCTTGGCCATGCCATGCCTGGAACAAAAACATGAAAATTCAACTTACGTAACTGCTGAAAAGGCTTGTGATCACAGTCTCCTTGTATAAAGCAAGAAACTCATTACTGCTGCCGCATCTTTGCATTGTATCTCGAATCTCGAGTGCAGCAGGAATGAAACAAGACCCAGAAAGACAGGAATCCGTCTCCTGGTGGTTCCCATACAAGTTTAACATATGTTATGCCTTGCCATGCGGTGCTATCTCTATTATGCTATTCCACAGTCCATTATTGTGATTATCGTGCAAGCCTTCGCCTTATTGCCTTTTTTACTCGTCGAACTTTTTGTGTACATTCATCGCATAGCTGCAGAAGAGCAGGCAGGCAGGCAACCAGCTTCTTGACTTGGAGTTTTCTTCAACACTTGCTCGCTGACTTGACTGACTCATTTGGACTCTTCGGCTTGCTAGTTGAGACCCTTTTCAAAACATTGTTGCAGTGAAAGAGGGAGCACTTGTGGACAGTGCATCGAGGCTCGACGCATCATGTGAGAAACTATCAACAATCAACATGGATAAGCATTTTTTAGCTTACTGACTCCGAGAGGGTTGCGTTGCGGTTGCCTCGCATTCCCAAAATATTACACACGCATGTACACACGCACAAAGGCCGAAGCTCACCTCATTTTCCCCAATTTTCCGCGTTAAGCAGAAACATGTGTGTGCTCTGAAGTGGACGACCGTCGGTGATCTTGTGAACAACCTTGCATTGCGTTGTGCTGGATTTCGTTTTCGCGTGGTGCCGCGTCGTCGTCAGTCGGCGCCAGTGACTTTATTTAGGCGCTAAAATTCTGCAATTAACTCGTCGTGCCCGGAAACAGAAGTTTTTAATTGATTGCAACGAAGAACATCACCGGATCGAAACTTGTATCGAATTTTTTCAATCTTTAAAATACTTTGAAAGGCATTCGATTTTGTGAGCTTTGTGAAACTATTTTCTTCGCCGCCTCAGCCGGCAGCAAGAAACTCGGATTCAGCGTCGCCGGTGATTTCGGTGCAATTCAGCTTTTCATTTTCACAAATTAGTGCCTGCCACTCGTCATTGTCATATCTGTCATTGTGCTGAATGGATTTTACCGTGTCCGGCTCATTTCCTCCGTGAAATTGTGATACGTGCATCGCGAGAGACGCCACGCCAAGGGCACTCTTTGCTTTTGCATTCTCTTAATTCTCGTTCGGTTGTACGATTACACGCCGGACCTCGACGTGTATTGTGAAAAATGATGATGGAACTGCCGAATGACAAGAACAATGGAAATGGCGTTGGCGTTGGTGGATCACTCCACTCGTTTGTGTATCCAGCTGATTTGAGGGTGCTTGGCTACGCAACCGCCGCCGCGTCGGTGCTGCCTGTGTCCACCGCGGCGCAGTTTCAGTTAATGTCGCCAACATCGCTGCAAAGCAACGGAATTTCAAGCGGGTCACCGAATGAGTTCCTTCTTCCTAGAAATCTCCTCTTTACAGACGTCGAGGTGGGTATTTTGGTGACATTCGCTGAAAGTCAACATATTTATTCATAGAATTTCCCCGTGACTTGATTGATTGTTGAGAGAATACTCTCGAAATTTGAAGAATCACGAATGCCGGTGCCAACTTGACACTTGACTTCATTGAAATAATTTACTGTCATCGACTGAGTCATAAACATGTAGATCAGAGCGAGCCGGTTTCAGGTGCAAATGCAAGTGCGAGCCAATAAAACATTTGGCCCGAGCTGTGTAGTGGGTTTTATGGCAATTGCATGCTCTTGTTTCACGCGTAATTGCAGCAATAATGGTAATGATGAATTAAGTTGCTTTGCATTGCGGTGAAACCCTCAATTGATTCATAAAACGAACTGTCAACCGAATCAATTTCACGTCTGATTTGCTGCGGTTTTCCACTTAAAATCGTGTCCACTACAATTAAACTGTCGCACGAATTTAAAAAGGCAAAAAGGTAAAGAACCACAATAAATTGAGCTTTATCCCAAACGGTCAAGATTATGCTCTGATTTCAAAACTTGTCCGCAATTCGAGTTCGTTTACTTTTCAAACGTCGCCAATCGTCAATCGCCATTGTTCAGTCATCATTTGTGAGGTACACGGTCTTAATTTTCAGGTGAAAGATTAGGACGTGTTAAGTGCTCTGCTCGAAGCTTGAAGTTTGCATTTGCAGACTTAAGAGTATTGACACTTTAATGAACGTTCGTTGCTGGCTACTGTAAACGAGTGTCGGACACCTTGGCTTGTGGTTTAAGGTTAAGACCCGCAAAATTGGACTAACGGAAGAAAATTCCGTGCTACTGCCAGACTCAGTGGTCGCAGGCTTGTTAACTTGCAGACAATTAAGCACAGGAACAAAGCACAAACGCACTTGCATTACATTTCAATTTACAGTGCAGCGGAGCAATTTAAATTAAAGAAAATGGGTGGCACATCAAACCGTGCTGAAGCTGAGAAACTGAAAACGCAGAGCAATTGGCAATTTCGTTGGATAATGAAAAATTTATACACGTCCAACAAGAACATGCCTTTTCTTATGTAAAGTAAATTAAAATTTTGTAAAGTGTTATCACGTAAAGCACGTAGAAAATGGATTTCTACGTATAGAATTGCGTTGCGTCACAGAGCCCATTGCGAACAAGTTTAACCTTTGCGAGAGGTTTTCATATAAAGCTGTAAAATTAGAATCATAAACGGCGCGGATGCAGAAAGAAGCAACCGTGAATAGCAGCAACCTGTTGAATCTGATTGCTGACAGGGACATTGAGAAAATGATTTAATGTGGGATTACACTATTTTGGACAAGCGCACGATGAAGATGACTTCACCATATCCAAATTAAGCGATTTTTTTTGTTATAAAAGATAAAATACATGTTTACGTTTGCGCCTCATGCTGGAATATTTGTCATTGTCATAAGTGTAAAAGACAAATGATTAGAACACGTTCTAATTTCTACAATACTCCCATTTTGCAATGCGTATTTTGTTTTATACGCGCAATAATTTGTTGGCTTGGCGCATCCATCGCGGCCATCATCTTCGTCTTGGCCTGGCTTGGCTTTTAAGGTGTCGTGAGTTCTCACGTTGATGATGTGTCCATGTTTCGTGTGAACCGCGCCGCAGCACAAATTGGGCTAAGAACACGAAAATGAGCAATGCAAAGTTAATATTGTCCTTCAGATCTGATTTGGTGGTGGCCACGATTTATATTTCCTGTAATATTTTATGAGAGTGCAATTTATTTGTCAGATGAACCAAATTAAGACAGTCTCGGCCCGCATAGACATAACCGCGTTTGAATGCCAGCCAACAAAGATAAAGTCATTGTTATAATGCATAAATAATGACGATGCTTCTTCTTTTTCAGGGTAAATTGACGTCGCCCGATAGTCAACATCATAATTCGATAAAATCAGGTAATTTTAAGGCGCAATCTCATAAATGTTTCCATATTACAACTTAACATTGACTAATTTGCCACCTGCCAATTGCAGAAATCGACCCCACATCTCCAACGCTTTCCAGCTCGATGTACGGCACGCCAAGGTCAGGATCCTCCATTTCGTCGTCGTCTCCGCCAAGTTCTGCGGGCATCATCGTGCCACAACCGCAATCAAACAGCAGTGGCTCCGGAAATAAGTCGCATCAAACGAATGGTCGGAAATACCAGTGCAAAATGTGCCCACAGGTTGGTGTAAGTATTTAATTGCTCTCTGTGCATGCTGCTTGAAACCTTAGCCTTAGTTCTGATATATTACGCTCCAGTACAGCAACAGACACGGACAAAATATGAAATTATGGCCGTGGACCAGCACTCTCAGCATTAAACACAAAAACTAGAAAATATGCACCAAATAAAAATTATCTCCCACATCTCGCATCGCATACGCATAATGGCATCATCATAGAATTTGACCAGACACAAAAGGCACATGAATCATCCTTACCGGAAACGCAATTTCGCTGTACGCTGTAATGACTTAATGGCAGAACCAAACGCATTTGTTTTGTTTCCACTGCACGTGTAGCACACACATAACGAATTGGTAAGGTAATTTTTGAATGGGGAATTAATCCTGAACAAATCAACAATGGCAGATTTGGTTGTGTTTTACTTTCATTGTTCTTGTGGAAAGACCTTGAATCTATGGTGCTGAACTCCGGCTCCAATCTCTGTTCTGTTCCTAGGCGTTGAGGCGCCGAAGAGATTCCTCGACAATGCCCGCTAACTGCTTTATTCACTCCACAAATGGAGAGCAATAAAATGGAAATCAATTTGTAGGAAATACAATTAATGATTAGAGTCGAGTCGCCAAAACCTTTGATCGGGAGCCAGACAAGTTTTGAATAAACCCGGCCCAGTTTATTAGGCCAGCCAGTTCCTGTGCGGTTTCTTTGATTGATGTACAATAAAATTCGAGACGATTATTTTGACGGGAAAATGAATTATGCCGCAACGGAGGCAAAAACTGGATATTGAGCAACTGCCCCGCGCAGCACTCTTATCAGATCTTAAATGCAGATAGGCACTGAACTGCACTGCAGCAGTACAGAAAAAGAGCAGTGTGCAATTACATGAAACCATTAGGCAAAGGTTACCGTGATCATAATTACCTGAGCTGCGAAAACAAAGACGACCGACCGGCTGCAAATAAAATTACGTTAATGTGCAAGAAGAATTTCAATTTCAAATTAATGACGACGCGATTCTATGCAGGCCGAGGCCGAAGAATCGCTCAAATCATTTGATACTTGCAATTACAACATGATCTCGATCTCGATTTGTATGGCTCAGTAATTACGTCGAAATGTGAGACAAAGCAAATAAGTTGAGCAGCTGAGAAGCTGTCAATTTGGGATTTGCTTGTGGTGCTTCTGGCTTGGCCTGGCGTTGCTCGCAATTTTGTAGGAATTTAAAGTTCTTCTCATTACGTTGTGCGGTACAATTTTTTGTGTCGTCATTACATTAATCTTTGTGGGAAGGTAGTCGAAGTAGTCGAAGAAGCAGTTGCTTGCAGTTGGCACTTGGCAATCAGATCGTCAGGTACGAAAATTCCCCGGCCGTAACGTGCGAGCAATGAGAACTAATGGGCCGTAGGTATTTAATGGGTACTTTGCATGTGCGGTGAAATTGTACGAAATGACGAAGCAAAGAAAATGGGTTGATCTCTGCCGACCTTTCTTTCCGTTGGGCTTGACTGAAAATTTGGCAAGAACCGCACGACGCATGGACGCAGGGCTCAGTAAATTCCAATTCTTCGTATGTGATGTAATAAGCGATGAGTGTTTTAATTTCTTTGAAAAAGCAACAGTGCATGTCTGCCTTCACTTAAATCTGAGTTGAGTTGAGCAACTTTACTTCAATATAGATCAGTCATGTCATTTGTCCTTGCAAATTTTAAATTCTGTCTGACTTAACTCAAGATTTGAGCCGAGCCCAGGAAGCAAATCTACGATCAAATCTCTCAAAAGAGTGATACAGGCTTATAGTCAACTCTGGGGATAATTTGACTGCGTTGCATTGCATGATTGCATGGAGAATTGCTCATCTTGACGCATCTTGAAAAAACATCAGTTATACTATGAGTACACTTGCCTATGTGTCCACAATCCACGAATCCACCTACCTACGTAATTGGAGTGTCCTTGCCTGAGAAGAGAACTGAACGTCTTAAAATTGAGACGGAAATGGGCTGAGCAGTGAAGAAGCAGCAAGTTATAATTTCAATTCTAGCCTCCGAACCATTTCAAACATAGCCATTGCAATTGCATGTCTGAAATTTGAATTCAGATGAGGAGTGACGAGTAAATTTTGACCATTCGCCACGCTGCTGTGTGCATTCTTTGCGGTGATAATAAGAGCACGTTTCTCCTCGTGAAATGAATTTTGTACTTGTATATCTGGAAGGCTTTGCATTTGCATCGCATCATCGGGCCTGACTGGCACTGGATTCCTTCGAGCTCGACTTGACTCAAGTTTGAATCATTCATTAAACTGACTGAATTCAGATTCTGCATGCGTGGCAGCGGCCAGCAGCCGATTTTGAATATTTAAATACGTATTCTATTGGTCAGTCAGCATTCGTGTAATTGCGTTCTTGAACTTTACAGTCAAAGATGATCAAATTGTAAACGAGTTTGGGTCGGAGATGCGTACTCGTACTAGATTCGACGGTTGTGGCAATGGCATTGGCAATGAAAAAGCGGATTCGTATCTTCGTATCGCACTTGTCTTGTAGCTGTAGTAAAAAGGAAGAGACCCGACCGGCCGTACGCGTACGTGAGCGTCAGCGACGATTGTCGACCAATTTTTTGCTATGTTTAACCATTTTTTGTCACTTACCAGACCACAGAATGTGGAAATTAGACGACTGAGTAGCAAAAGAGAACTGAACACTGAACACCTCAATTATTACATGTACAGTTAAACGGAGCAGGTGACCATTTTTTGCACATCACTTGAACTACTTGTGAAGCATGTTTCGTTTTGTGGCGGCATGGCCCAGTCGCAGACGCAATCGCTGCTGTGTCCGGCTTGACAAAATACGTACTACGCGTAGCGTAAGCGTGGAGTTATTCAAACAAATTACTGATGCAAATGTGTTCGTGTTTCAAGTGTTAACTGACTAATTAGAAGTACGCTCAAGTGCAGGCGCGGCGAGAGCGCAAGGCGTCTGATTAAGTATAATGTGTAAATTAAACCCATAATCTATCCATGCCGCAGTGTAAAGATGTAAAGAAGGCTATAATAAGTAATTGCCTGCTTCATTACCATTTTCAGAAGGCACGCACGGCACAGCACAGCGCGTGTGCATCTTTCCTTGGTTTGGCTATGGAGTCTGTTGTCTGTCTAATTATGGACTTGCTAATAGTTTTAAAAACTCATGTACCTGTTCATTCGAGCTTGTCACGAAATCGCCATTCGCCATCACCACTACAATCTTTTTATCGCTATGTACATCTTTAGCATGTGCCATGTGCTTATTTGGCATTGGCTCGGTGTTGTCTGATCATGGAGTATTAATTAATATGGACAAGCCGGACGTGTTCATATGTTCGTATGATACCAAATTCCTTTATCGCGCAACGCGATTCGATATCGATATCGGTTCCAAATCAACTGCGACGAAAAGAGAACAGAAAAGAAAAGAAAATGTACGTGATGGTATTTGTTTTACTGTTTTTATTGCGGTTTTCTTTTGTGAATTTGTGATGTGATTTTTGTTTCCTTCGTGTAAAATACCAAATTATGTAATTTCAGTTGAGGGAAGTCGCAGTCGAATTCGAAGCAGCGAACCTGTTAAGAATTCTTGTGTGAAGTTGCCGTAATTATTGTGGTATTGACAACAATTTGACGAAAAATGCGACTGCTATCGTTCGGTATGCTAAAGACAAGTTGTGAAAATTCTCCGCGCGCATTTCACAGAAAAATCGCCATGCATGTGCTTTGTCTTGTGGTTTGCGTCTGCTTTAAAATTCTTGGATAATTTCCGTACCTGAAATTTTAGTTTAAACTTTTATGATCTTGAATTTTTCGACTCTCCAAATCCAAATCATAAACATGTTGCGTCGAGTACACTCTCTTAAATTGTTTCGGTGAGGAGCTGGCAAGGCCCATAAACCTGTACATCGCAATCGCAAAAAGACGTGCGCGCCTTATTGCAAATATCTGCTTCTCATGCAATGCAGCAATTGCAATGCAAACTGGCAGTGCTTTGATCAAACCAGGAAATCTGAAGAGACTAGAATGCTGTTTATCATCTCTGAATTTTGGATTTTGGTAACAAGTTGAGACTTGACACCTGAGACAATGAAATCTTGACACTGTCCGCCACTGCTACTGATTATTTTAATTACAAGCTACGACTACGGAGGAAGAGTGACACCTGAAAGAGTTGGATTTGGACTGCTTTTATAAAGCATAGCCCAGCACCAAAAGATACGGTTAGCGCAGCCAAAACTTCGTCGTCCGCGTCAACGTCGTGACAGGTTTTTGTCATCTCCCATTGTCATTTCATTTTGTCATCTTTGAGTCTTCAAACATTTTTTGACTTGTGACTTTCGGCCTCGGGTTTTACAGCGTTTTTAAAGGGCCGAAGTATCGGATTTCTACTCGAATAGAAGCAGGTTTCGCAAATTCAGACGTTCAGACAGTCAAGGTCGTCGATTTCACGATATAAATCACATGTTCCGCATTTTCCCGTATAATTTCCCAGTCAGATTCGAAATACAACAATTTTGTGAGAAAATACGGCGACCCATCGAAACAGGGCATAACAAATAACAATATGATACTGTTAAGTGCTGCATGCATGCGGGTTCATTTGTATGCAGGCACTCCAGTCTCCTTAATTCTCTTTATTTTATTCATATTTTTCGAATAAAAATTCAAATCAGTAAATATTTGTGTGCTGGTGCTGGTTAGTGGCCTGGCGAGGCCTGGCAAGCAGTAGCAAAGAGCAGACAGGCGCATTCTTCGAAGTCAGACAAGATCAGCAGGTAATCTTTCTTCTGTGTACACTTTAATCTCCCACGGCTTTTATTTTCATTTATTTATGTTTCTCTCCCTGCATCGCCTTGTCGGTCCGTCGGTTGCATTTCAATGCAATGCATTGAAGTTGTCATTTTAGAGCTGCTGAACCGAGCCGGAATCTGTGAGAATTGCAATTTATAGCGTGCACATTGTTAGCGTATGCGTGCAACAAGGATTTATGACCGAAATGAGAAAAGAGTGGATAAATACGTTAAAAGTCAAGAGGAGTTTGTTTTTGTCTGTGTCCCGGCTTTGCATCCAAAGTGATTCGAAAATGTGCTTAACAACTTGCTCCATTCTACCACCCATCATCGAGCCAACAAGACAGAAGAAATAGAAATGGTTGATGGATGATTCCGAGTTAATAATCACGTGTAGTAGCAATTTTCTTTGAAGTTGGCCTTTCTCGTTTCCAGAAACATGAATTTAATTTCTGGCCACTTGATGACTGCTGCTGCAAGAATACGAATACTTCGAATACGAACTTGACTTCGTCGGCCAAAGTCAAGGCAATGCGATGTAATAAAACCGGTCCCCAGTTAAATACCGCATTTGCTTACTAATTACATGAAGACCATAAAATCTTCGCTGCGCTGCACCGCGTTGGTCAATCTGCGCTGTAATTCAAGCGTTTGTAATTTGCTCCCGTGCTCTTCTTACACGTGAAACCAGAAAGACGGCTTGCTTGGCTCGGTCCTTCAAGTTTAAGTTTTAAAAGTGGAATGCCCAAACGCAGCCCGTCGTGGCACGGCTGAAGTGCTCCTCATTTAAATTTTAGCCGAGTAAAAGGTTGACTACGATTAAGATTACAATTACAGAAGCAGCGGAGAGAATTATTGCGGTTTGATTCAATATTATTAAACGTGCCCAAATTACCACTTTTAAAATTTTATTTAATATTTATGCAAATTCTGCTGCCTTTCACGGCGTCTTTGCCAGGCGCAGGCGCATCTGTGCGCGATGCGATGAGTTGTCGCCGTCGCGCGATGGGCAATCTCACGCTCGGCTTGCATGAATTATTCGATAATTGCGGTAATTTGTTAAAAGGTCAACCGATTTCGGGTCTTCACAATACTATTTAGTGAGCAGCCTTAATTCTCCTGTCTAAGATTTAAGGCTAGTCGGACTTTGTACTTACGTTTGGCGTGAAGCATGAGACTATGTCCACGTAATCGCGAATCCGTGCAGGCAGTAATCACTCAAGTATGACTTGTGACGTAAGGAAGTTTCAGACGGAGAATAAATAATTAACTGTTGCATAATTTTGCAGGCTTGTATCGCTCGGCCGCGGTTCGTGGCTGCTCGTGGTTTCAAGCAAATTCTGAATTAGATTTCTGGGTTCCTTGAGTCCTTTCATTGACGTATGATTTATTCACACGCCTTTTAATAAGCGCGAGTTTTTAAGACTTCACTAAAACGTTAATACGTTGAGCTTATCTGAGCCCAGAATGACGCGATGGTGCGACAGCAGTTTTAATTGTTAGGCAGACTAGTCAAGGTCATCATGCACTCGCGTCTTGGATTGCATTATTTAAGCACGGATGAATTTCATGTGAGTCAAGCTCGCCAGTCACCATTCAACGAGATGATTGCCGATTTCAAACCCCAAACCAAGTAATTTTAAGCTCGTAATCGTGAGTAAATATCATACTTTCTTCCCCATTTCTGCAAGTAATGCGTAATACCAAAATCTGTGCAAGCATACATGCAAGAATTAGGTTGCATTATTCGTTGACTAAACCTTACAAAATCTTTTGATTTTGCTTACTTTGCATTTTCACTTGACTGCGTCCTACTTGCAGCTCCCTCACTCACTCGCCCGTTCGGCCTATTCATCATGAGAAAATATTGCGTTTCGAAATCTAAAAAACTGTCACTTTGTCCTTTGCTCATTCTTTCCCTGAATTTGATTTATTACGCATTCACATTCTCAAATCAATTTAAAAAGTCGGAAAAATTAAAGTTGGCGGGATGCAAACTACTCAAACGAGGGACCCCGTTCACAATTTTGATTTATCTGAAAAATACCTGCAACTTTGTGAGGATTCCTGCTCTGCGTAATCTCGCAAGTAGGAGTGCATGTTAATCGCTGTGCGTCGTCTTTTTATATTTGAATGCAATTCAAGTCAACTCGGGTCATCTGCATCGCACTGCATTTTGAATTCCAGACTGCTGTCTCCTTTTGTAATTTCCATTTCTCTCCAATTCACATTTTCTGTCTGTCGTAAAAAGTTCAGTTCATTGACCGTAATTAGCAGTTGAGTTCTGCTTTCGATTTCTAAAAATAACGTCAACTGTCCAGTCCACGAGATCCGCTCGACTAAAAGGGCCCTGTGCCGTAGGCCCAGCTGTCAGTATTTTTCTAAACTTTGTCAAGTTAATATTATTGTTCTTTTGGAACCTGCTCAAGTTTCCTGTCGTCTCGATCAACGAGCCACTACTCTCAACACTAATTCTTTGCTGTTGGACTCCGTCTACGAGTTACAATACTCGTAAGTATAATTAAGGTCTAGTTAGGCAGCCTGGTTTGGTAATCCAATCCGCTCAATCTTTAATTTCTATTACTTTCGCTCCGTTGATCCTTCGAAGTCGAAGTCTCAGCGCTCCTTGCATGTTAACCACACTGCAGCAAGAAGGAGCCCCGCTATCCAGTAGCAATTCGCTTACTGCCCAATTTGGGAATTGGTTCAATTTAGCTCCACGCATCATCTCATTCTCGATTGTAATTGTCCGCTCACATATTGCGTAGTGCATTTGGAGTCACAATTTCTCCGGAATCGACCTGCTGTGTATTTGATTGGCGTATTTTGCAATTAACTCTCTCCGTGTGTGCTTGTGTTTTGCATCCGAATCATTTACCGAGTCTAAATCTCGGGGTTTGTCTCATCCGATTACCGTCGTGTTTCTTAATTGTTGGTGACCATTCTGGTTTTGCCTCATCTCTCAGCGCTCTGCACCGGATCTATTCATCCACGAGAAAGGTCCCCACCACCTGTACGAAAGTTGGGTCTTGACTGTCTTGTCTTGGATTATTTGTACAGCCCGAAGCTTTTTAAATAGGTCAAAAGGGTTGAATTGCGTCATAAAAGAGTTATGAGCGAAATTTTGTCACATTTTGACATTTTATTGAATCAAAAATGCTGTTCACTTTTATTTTCTATCCCCATAAATCGCCATCGGCCCGTATCGGATCACAAGCATAGATTCTTCATGAGTGCTGCTATAAAGTCGAAGAAATCCATAAAACATCGGAGAAAAAATTGTTATAAAAGGGTTAAAGTGCGCCTTGTGCCTTTTCCTTTTATGACTTTGGCCACTGTGTGAGGCAAAGGAAAAAAAGCACTGCACACAGATTTTGATGAGAAGTAGGGCAGGCACTGCAGGGTACTACTTTTTAACAGCTCGGTCTCATTGTTGGACGGACAATACTGACGCTCTTTCATTTCCTCGGCACTGAGCTCGGCTGGACAAAACATTGCATTGTATTGGTGTAAAGTGTAGGCCGAGGCCCTTTTATTGCCTTTTGCCTTTTATTCCATTATACTCGTAATGAGAAGAGATTTCGAGATTTTTAATTCAAGCCACGCCATGTCAAGGCAGAGAACAATAGCGGAAGGGTTAATAAAAGTAAAATATGAATCTTTTTTTAAGAGCTCGGGCTCTTCGGTGCGGCTTGCTTTTCGTTTCAGTTATGGTTTAATGTGTACGAAGCAGGTAAACTCTGGCCAGACCGATTCAAAAAGAGTTTGGATTCACCTGAGTTCTAAGCACAAGAAACAATCCAGGAAGCCTAGAGAATAAAATTCATTCCAGATTTATGACATGGACACATGATAACGTGCTTTGCTTGAAGTCCTTTATGAAAGGTCATGGACAACAAACGCGAATGCCTTTCTATAAACACACAACCTTTGAACTTGGACATGAAAAATTCATCTCTACTCCTGCAATGTGCAATCGATACACTTTGGAATGCAAATGCGTGTGTGAATTCGCATTGCAAAATAAATCCTGCTTGCATTCCTCAGAAATGTTGAGACTGACAAGGAGCACGTTCTTTTCCTTTTCGCTCTTATCAGTTAACTAGTTAAATAGCTAAACAGCTGAACTTGATCCTTGCGAAAGCGATTTAATTTTAATAACTCGCAATTTTCCTTGCTTGCTACTCGTACCTTCTATCTCTTGCACTTCGCTCTTACGAGCTGAGCTACAAATTCCAATTCATGATCCTGACCTTTCACTTGGCAAATCATGCATGCACGGCATATAAACGCATGGTACAAGGCAGGTCTTGTGACAGTGTGTAACAAAGTTCATGATTTCTTGCATGGCAAAGGCAAAATGATAAGTTTAAGGAAGCAGAGAGCGAGCGGGCAGATCTTATCTGATCTTGGACCTTGCAGTTTCACGCCACGCACGCGGGCTTGATAAAGATTAGCATTTGTGAGCAGCGTGAAGTCGCGTAGTCGCGTTATGCTGCATGAAACCTGAGCGTGCACTCTTTAACGTTGAATTATAAATTTTATCTCTGCTGTCCATGAATTTCAATTGTTAGAAGTCGGAGCGAACGACACAAATAAGCGCAAGGGGAATAAAGCAGTGGATACTTATGATATAATAGTGTAATACATGTAATTACCATTAATTTGTTTGTGTGAATAATTGGGATCTCATTTTTGTAGATTCCTCTACGCTACGCGTTGCCTCAAGAATTTCTTGTAATTTGTCCCAAAGCGGCTTGTAGCTTGTAGTAATCACGTCAGAGAGCAAAGCATGGCAGAGCTTCTTTATCCTCGCACTGCACTGTTATGTTCACGTACGTATCATCCTTTTCTTTTAAAATGATTAATTACATTTTTCCAGAGCATAATTCATTCTGAAGGAAACGCTTCAAAGCAGCGCAGCAGTGCAACAAAGACACGTAGAGACCGAATACTCAAATAGCAAGCACAGAATCTTAAATCTCGTGTTGGTTATGTTAAAAGCAAACGCGCCAGCTTAATTCTCTTCTTAATAGGTTTAGCATGCGTTCACGTTCACGCTCACGCTACACTCGTATGTGTTTCATATTTCATGTATTTTGTACGTTCTGGTCGTTATTCCTCAAATCACATGCTTATTGCTCATTGCTGGTGTGTTTTGTCTTCTGTGTTGTGTACTTCAATCTGATTTCATTGCATTGCATTGCATTCTGCTTAAGATATGATGTAATGCTGATTAGCTGACTCAAGCCAAGCCGGAGTCAGTCCAACAGTGGGTAATTTGTAAAATTGAGATTTTGAAGTTTGTAATGTTTAATATTTTGTTGCGCACCAGAATGATAAAGAAGCCTGTACGGACGACGGACAATTGTTAGCCAACAAACTGACTTTACTTTACTCAATTTTGAAAGAAATTAATCGCTGGCCTTGAGTTCGTGATGCGTGAGTGTATTCCGATATACACATTCTGACAAATGAGATACATGCCTTATATTTCCTTACATTACATTGCATGTGCGAAGAAAAGATTACCTTTGTCTTAAGAAATCTCGTATGACTAATGTGCTCGTATTAACGCATGCTCGTACTTGTGCACATGAGCAGCTCGCGGCTTTCGAGAATATTGACCAATGAGTTATAACGTAAAAATTAAAAATGTGGGAACATTTTGCTGCATTCTTCCATTTCGACACATTTTCCATTATTTCGGCATGCTGCCCTTTGAATTTCTGCGCAGGAATGCAAAAAATTCGATGAGCATTAAGAATTGTCAACTGACTGCCTTTTCAGGTTGACTTATCAGCAAAACACGAACATGTCCATAATCCATGCAGGCAGCCCAGGCCGTAATTTCATGACAAGTTTATATACTCACTTTCGCACTTTATTGTTGCGACGTCTTTCTGTCTCACATTCATTGTTCCCGATTCACCGCGCTAACCAGCGAAGCTCTGATGCTGGCTTTAATGACAGTGGCAGTGGCAGTCTCTTACTTTGTTCAGTCATTAAATCACTTGTTCCCATTGTGTGAATTTTATCAAGGGGATGTCCACCAAAACACGACAGCTTGGCTGGGTTTAGGCCTGGATACCACCTACAGCAGCAGAATTTGCATATAATGATACACGTCAGAATTTAATAACACACCAGGTCGGCCAAGAAGTCAAGTCAGTCAGCAGTCACCGTCAGGAGAGCGCTTGCGCTTTGCGGCAAGAAAAGGCAAATAAATATCAGTATTTGGGCAATAAATTCCAAAAACGACGCTTCGCAAAGCAGCGAAATCAAGTTAAAGACGTTTTTATTATTATAACATCACATTTTGTTCGAACGTTAATGTTATGAGATGACAACCGCTTGACAGATGAGAAGAAGAAGGAAAAGGCATAGCCTTTGCATTAGCAATGTTGTACGCTCGTTCTCAGTAATTTGAGCCAAGCAAAGGCTGGCTGGGTAAAGTAAAGAGCAAGGTGGACAGGACAAGTTCTTGGACGGACGTGGAGCGAGCATGCATAACTGGTCTGGTTTGGTATACATTATGAATTAAAATGGAAATGAGTCTACATGGAATGCAGTTTTTTCTGTTCTGTTCTCCGGCTGTACTCTCGTCAATTCTTCTCCTTTCAATCTCTACGAGAGTGCGAATTCAGTCAATCTCACCGCAATGCTTCTTGGCGAGCAGATGAAGGTCAAATCATCCAAGCAGGTATTTTTGTGATGTAACGCAAATTGCGAACGATCACACTGCAATGCATGTGAATGATAAATTGAGAAATACGTTCTCCAGTGAATTAGGCATTCGCGATTCGCATTCACATTCGAGTTACGCAGATAGCCAGCCTATGACATTCTTAATTAATTACAAGCTTTTGCGTTCAAGAAACCTCGGCTTTGAATCTGCGTTTGCTGTTCGCGTTTTCCTCCAGCGACCTTGATCCTGGATCCTGCTACGGCACGGCACGACACATCAGGCTTTGATTGGCGTACCATGCCAAGACGCGAGGCTAAAACGTTATGCTTTCAAAATGTCTGAGCCTCAGTCAAGCCAACGAAGCCAGCGTCTATTATAAATTAATGTCCACGCAACGACCTGCACTGCACGGTTGAAAAAATATTTCAACCAAATTACGAATTACGTACCTATTTCTCATTTCTCACGGCGCGGCGGCATTCGCGCCGAGACAGACTTGCGCTTGCCAGACAACACAGCGACTGGACGCGACGAGGCTGCTGAGCGTGAGCATAAACAATTTCTCAAAAGTGTACATGATAGTCTACTCGGGACGAGACCACAGCGGTAGCGACAGCGGCGAAGTAAACGAGTTTCATTTCGGATGGATGTGTAACGTGAGCAGCTTTTGTTTGTATGTTTGATATGAAAGCATGTTTACTGTTTAGTATTTACCGGAATCAGAGACAGAAGCGATAGGATTGAGAGACAAAATTACGAATGGCGTGGCATGAAGAAATAGGATAGGCCATTAATTCCGTGTGATGGCTTGTACTTTCGCATTGTGTCGAGCCTTAATGGACTCTGGATTCGAGATCATGAAACACCTTCAATTCCAAAACAACCTGAGAGACGACGAGACTGTGGGACTCGGATTTCAGTTTCGGCTCATTACCGGATGCGTGATGCGAATGCGGGAAATGTCCTCAAGCTACCTGAATCATCTGAAAGGAGCGTTGAATGAAATCGAAAGTCCACCGATTCTTTAGAAAAGGCCAAGCCGGGCAAAGCCAAATCTAGAGCCCTCAGCCTGTTGAACCGTACCGAAGAATGCGCGGAAGGAGGGTGGAAGGAAAAGAAAGTGCGTCTTTCACATGGCATAAAAGGAGCAGGCAAAAAATCGAGGGATTGGACACTTCCGCATACAAACAGTGCATTTACGCGTTGCGTCACCGTCACCGTCACCACATTACGTATTACCTGCGCGTACTTTTAATAGCCAGTGAAAGGGTACTGGACTGAAATTCAATGCGACGACCTTCTGAATCGAGACCGAGACTTGAGACTTGAGACTGGAAAGGGTTCTCGTCTTTCACGTGCACGAACAAGAACAAAAGCACCAACGTGCAAAGCAAAGAAGATTATGTACACAGATCGGCTGTGGCTGTTGAAAGGGAACTCAATTCAGAATTCGACCAAATTGAATGAAGGCTCTTCAGCAGTCCGGCCGGGCAGGCAGGTTGAGAATGGAGTAAAAAGATTTCCATTTCAATACAAATCTCCGCATTGCGATGCCACGCATCACACGCATTAAATGAATGCAATACGTGAAGGACATGTGAAGAATAAATATTTCTAAAAAGGGGAAATGAGTTCAAAAATAGGCAAAGGCAAGAGCCCTTAAAGCAAAGCGAGATGCGTTGAGATTTTTTGTCCGTGGGAATCCGCAGGTTCCCAAAGGGCCGGTCGATGTGATATCATCTGTTCCATTTTGGGAAACGTGAGGAGTGAATGTGGACGGGAAAGAGATGAGATGAAGGAAGATGAGGACGAGGACGAGGAAGTCTCCTCCGTTTTCACCTGTGCAACCTAAAAATAGAATGGAAAAGGATCCCGATTCTAATTCTGTGATTCATTCAATTTTTACCGACTCTTCCCACCATTCATCCCCTTCCAACGCAAAGTCTGCCTGAAATTTCAATGCACTTCCTCCTTTGGCCTCTGCGTTGCGTTGCGTTGATAATTCGTTTGGTGCTTGATCTTTTGAATAATAATGCAACCCGGAACAGGAACCCAAACAACCCGGAAAAGATGGTTCGGTAAATGCTAAAGTAAAAATATTCTTTTCATTATTGAAAAGTCTTTCTGTCGCTTTTGCCGTCGGACGGGAAAGATTTTCCACTAAACCCATCAATAACACGCTCTGCTATTATTCAAGTGCTGCGCTGTTGACTTGATGGTTCACACATTACGTGAAATGCGTGAATTGTGAATTCTGCCCGTGCACAATTTTTATTTATTCTCGCGTCCCGAAACCATTCACCTGAATTAACTTTTTATGTGTTAAAAAAGGAGGAGAGTGAGAGTAGTGAGAAAGGCCAAGGGCTAAAAATCGCGTATCGTGTCACAGGGAAAATATTTCCGGGCAGGCACGCATCGCATCGCATTGCATTTTGGGATCATCATCATTCATTTACTCCTTGTCACCGTCGTCGATCAGTTCGTTTGCGCCGAGGGTTTACGATTTTGAGGGTGAAATGAAATTAATGAGTTTGAGTGGTGTGAAAAAATGCGACTCTCTACTTTTGGGAAATTCGATCCTTAATTTTTAACGTTTTTTTCAGTAAATGCAGGCTGGTAGTTTCCGAGTTTCGGGAGAAAAGGCGAAATGTAAAAACGGCAGCAACTGTCCAAGTGGATGTCAGAGCAAGGGACAGAAGTCATGATCGTGACGTGGCTCAGGCTCAGGCGAAGAAAATGCGTAAAGCATAATTCATTCGATGTTGAATTGAGACAATGTAATGGTATTTTAATGGACCGGACCGGACTGCACCAAGATTCTTCTCCACAACATTTGCCATCACCCATCACGATTTGCCTGTATTGTGATTTGGATTTTCGAGCGTTGCTTTGCTTAAATGCTTTGCAATCTGCATTTTACAACTGCAAGCAGCAGAATAGCAGAAGCAGAATCAACAGAAGACAGAAGTCAGAAGTTAATTCTTGAGTGCAGTGCAGCGGTCAGTGGCTGTCTGAACAAGCCATGTAAATGGCATGGCGCAAACATGTCCTTTTGTCGACGCTTGGAACAATCATCTTCCATTTAGAGAATACTAAACAAGTGCATTAATTCCGTTTAACAAACGATAAATAGTTTTGTGACCAATGCACGAATACAAGTAGAAGGGAATGGATAAAGTCTATTCGACTCGCACAATCTTCGTCTCGCTTCTCGCAAGCCGTAAAAAGCAGTGAAGTCGTTCTGCGAGTGAATTTATGCCTGCTGCGATTTTTCTCACTGAAAGTGTGGATTATGGCGTGGCATGGAATTCCAGTATTTCTTTTCATGCGAGCTTTAATTGCTGTCTTTTTCTTTGTACGCCGTGCATGATGCACGTAGACGAAAAATGTGTGTTGTCCTGTCCTGTGCATTAAGGCATTAACCACCTGTCGCTAATTAAAGCAGGCTGAGTCCGCGTCCTCGTCTCGCGTTTTTGTCTGTTTGAATTTCCTGTCTTGCAGTGAGAATGCGGGAGAAGACGTTTTCTTTATCGCGGCTCAGCGCAACCCAAATGCGGACGGGCACATAATACGCTTGTAAACAATGGCGATTACGCAGCAGATGCTGCAAATGATAATATTATTCATAAATATTGTTTTGGCACCCAACACCCTTCCAGCTTGGCCTGGCTAGCGGATTGCACATTAAACCCATAACACTGCTCTGCTCCTTTTACCTATGCGCTACTTACATAATTATGATTACGGATACATTTATTATGCATTAATTAGATAAGAGACAATACAACGCAGGCAATGTGGCGAAAAACATCGTATTCTAGGCAGGTTTTGGTTTTACGTTACAAAATACGAACACGAATTCAAATTCCAGTTCAGGTTAGTTAATTTGTGGGAAACACATTTCGCGTTCGCATTTAACATTTCTTAAGGAAAAACTACCACTTGAAATAATCTTGGCTGGCCGTTATGTGATAACGAGTCTATTTCCCTCGGACGAGACGCTCATTCGATAATTACACGCGTATGCGTACATAAAATTTGCTATTTGCTTGAAAATATGCTTTATTATCGCAAGAAACGAGTTTGAGGTTGCGTATTACGTATTATGTATGCACGTAGCTTAATTTAATTTCTGCTTCAGATTATTCACGAGTACTGGAGCCGGAGCAGGACCGGACTAGACTGACATGACAGGCAGTTAAAAGCTCCTCAGCGACGACATAACTTAAATAGTTGCAATGTGAGATGAAAAGTTGTTGGCTGCAGTGTCCTGCTGTGGGGTTTAGTAAACTACATTTTTGTACGCGGTTTCAAGTCTTCAAGTTTTCACCACATTTCTTAATTCTGCACTGAATTCAAGTCTGCGATTCCCAAACGTGTTTTGTATCAGAAGCGTCTGACGTCTTTTACGTCTTCCCCTGAGAAATCACGCATCTACGGCCACAGCCTAGCCAGCCAGATTACATATTAATTAGATATTGACCTTCCTGCAAGCATGCCACGTCACGCCACAGTGCAGAAAATGCAGAGATGAGATGCAAATGATGCATCTTGTCAATCACTCACAGATCAGAGCATCAGCGTCAATATAAGCACGCATGCATGCATGCAGGAGTGAAATGCAGTTCAGCAGGAGTGTTACATTTTAATATGTCAGAAAATTGATATGAGGATCTGAGATAATAATATGCAATGCCAATGCAATGCGAGAGACAGTAGCCAAGAGCCAGTGGCCATTATCACGTCTTAAGCCTATTAATGCTACGCTAGGTTATGCATGCACGGGAAAACTCACGGCTCATGACGCGCCAACGCGTGGAGCTGTGCATGTTGGTAATGGTAAATGGTAAAAATAATGAAGCTGCACGTTAAATAGTTAAATTGAATCATCACTGCCCTTATTACGTTATTACCGTCACGTTTCGCGTTTACAATGTTTGAATGGCTTGCCCTGGCTTGGTCTGACTTTGAACTTGTCACTTAATCAAGGCGAATAGCGAATGGCGATGACGAATAGCGAGTTTTTGAACTCTGGTAATCATACAGCTCATAATCGCCATTGTAATGATAGCCACAACGAGACGCAATGCAAATGAATGTAAAATGTATTGAATTTTTGTAAATGGGACTGGATTTAATTCTTTCACAACCGGTCAGCGCAGAACAGAGCAGCGTGGCGAGTTTTACTGCTTTTGATTAAGTAATTAGAGACACATTTTAGAGAAATGAATGATGGCATCTGTTAACGAGGATAATGACAGCGCTCGCATTCGCACATTAATTTAAAGGCGCTGCCTGGATTCAATTAATGAGGATGAGCGGTGTCATGAAGAGAGTGCGAATGAATGAAGGGTCGAATTGCACGAATTTTGGAGCTGACTGAGTTGCCTAAGTTTAAGACCATGCTAGACCAGGCAAGGATCAAGGGATCATGTGCTTTAGCGTTTGCAGACGAGAAAAGTCAATATAAAAGTCATTTTGTCATTTCCTGAGACAATTTTGCTCTTTGCTGTGCGTGCATACATAAAGAATGAGTAATTGGTTCCGTTTTAGTATGCTGTGCTGTCTGTGTATTACGAATTAGCATGCTAGCAGAAATGCGTAAGCGAATGAATTCTGCACCCTGCTGGAGAGAGCTCGAGCTCAGATAGGAAGTGAGATCTTCTGCGTGGATGCTCCATGCGTAGCGTTGGCATTACGAAATAACATCAGGGTTCATCTGCCTGCCTGTACAAATACTGAGCACATGTGCTTTGTATTTTCTGTGCGAATGTGGAGAAATTGAAAACATCTTTCTCAAGAGTCAAGATGCTTGCAATGGTTGTATCTGAAAATTGACAACGTGTTAGCTCAGCTGTTCAGCAGTGTGTGAAAAAATTCACATCTTCGTCTTCGTGCTTGCAACCAGGCGTTTGCGTTACCTACAGAATTCAATATCCTGGTCCAAGTTTTGCGCTGAACACTAAATACGCGTATGCGCACAATGCTAAGCTGGAATTCGTGCATATAAATTGAGCCGCGCCGACAAGATCGCGATCGCGAGGGCGATCGAAGAGAAGGGTTGATGTTGATTTTAATTCAACCCGAATCCGAATATTGCAACGAGGGACTGGCTGAGATTGAGCCGACCAGGGCGAGCTTAGAACAAAAGCTTGTGATGACACAGAAATGGGGAGCAGAATCATTGCGTCAGCGGCAGAGGCAGTAATCAAGGTGCTATATTACTTATTACTCCAACGAATTCGACTAATGCATTTTAGTAGTTTGTATTTGTGTTTTATCAAGCATAGGATGAGACTCTTCTTTTGCCTTGCTCTTGTGTTCGGTTTTGCTGGAGAAGTTCTCTTTTCTCTGCTGCTCCGTCAGAGTCAGAATCAGCCTGAGTGAGTCACAGTCAGTCGCAGCAGCAGACAAGCCTCATCAATGCAATGTGCTAACTATTCTCTTGGAAAATGTAAAATAGCTTAAAACCAAACTCCAGACTCTAGCAAGCTCTTTCTGCCTCTGACTCCTTTACATTTGTACAAGTCTTTCTATTTGAATTCCTTCTCTGACGGTGACTGCGGCGATGAGAATATTTTGGCAACGTCGCCACGAGGACTGAGGATTTCAAGCGCGCAGGGATACGGAATGAAGATCTTTTCAATTCTCGTTTCTATATAGTCAGTCTAGTCTGTCTAGTCTACAGTCTGCAATGACTCTGATGAAAGACGAGACTGAATAGAAAGCAAAGTCAAAGACAGTGAGCGCAGGCAAAGTAAAATCGAATCAAATGAATCAAGTTCGCTTTATGACAATGGCATGGCTGAATTTGTGCCTGCGCTGCGCTCTTTCGTTTTTGAGCCAGAATTTGTCGGAATTGGCATTGGCACTGACATTTAATTACGACGAAATGACCAGTGTGAGACAAAATTTGAACTTGATTCTGGCCTTTTGGCGTAACGAACCGTGAATTCTGGATCGCATGAGGACAAAAGCTCTAGAGCGACGAGCGCGGTGACAATTTAAGCATGGAGAATGATTAAAAGTGAGATTTGGACTGGACTGGACTTGCTGGCTGCTGCGAGCGTACACGAACGCACAGGATGCTGTGTTTTACCACAACAGAACACAGACAAAAGATACGACTTGACTTAACTCCTGATTTCTGCTCCTGCTTCCAAACAACGTGAATATGCATTATAACATTGTAATACAATTATACACAACGAGGGAGATGCTGGATGGAGATTCCGTAATATTATTAATGCACCGCGCACCGCGTGCACTCTCTGCGCGGCACGGGGAGAGGGTGTTTGCTGGATAGGACTTGGAGAGACTCGTTCGCGTTTGCGTTCGCATCCGACTAAAAGTCACGAAGTTACATTTTACTTTACGCTTGTGAACACCGTCGCGTCTTGGCTTTGGCCAACAAAAGACTCACTGCCACTGCCGAATTGCACTGCGTTTATTACTCGCGTATCATATCTCATTGCATTGCATTGCATGACGCTGCCGACTGTGGATTAACAATAGTCCATGATCAAGCAGTTGCCGTTTCCATTTCCATTGCCATTATATGCGTGAGTCGTCTTTCATCTTTCGTCTTTCCGTGCTTAAAGCTTAAACATTGCCCATTTGAAATCATTCCAGCTCAGCTCAGTGCAGTGCTGTCTTCCTTTCCCACTGTTGCTATTTCATTCCAGCACTCGTACTCAGCCAGAAGGGTATTGTTATGATTACTAGCATTAAACTACCTTCTCATCTGCGCCACGCCACGGCCACAAGGAAAGGGGAATCAGGGGAATGGATCTCGTTTGTTGCGTATGCCTGTACATTATTGACGTAGCCGTGGCCATCCAGCTTGTCTGGCTACACTGCAAGTAAACTACCCAAAGTGGAATCGCTACGATTCGAGTCGAGTTTGGCGAGTCGCGAGTGTTTGTTGCTCACAATGCCAATACTAATCTCCTTCGACTGCGGCTGTGACTCCTTCCCATCGCCTTGCCTTGCATGAAGCCTCACATCTGTACCTCGTCTCCGTCTTCGCCTACACTGCTCAAAGCGTGGAGAGCGCACAAAGTTGTACTTGTACTCGTAACACATTGCTTCAGCACAGCACGTTGTAGAACTGGATCCGAATTTTTTATCTGAGCAGCTCCGTCAGTCCAAGTGGTTCTTCTCTTCCAAGCACTGCACTAGCAATGGGCATTAAGTATTAAACATAAACGAAAGGGAAAAGAGCGTGAAGAGTGAGAGCGAATACTATTCACTATTCACTCCAAAAAACTTAACATCATCGTGCCTGCTATATTCAGTTTGCCTGTTGGCCAGCGTTCTAGTGTTCTTTCCTTTTCCACGATCTCGTGCATCATCTCGCTGGCTACGTTAAGCTCGGTCGCTCGCGCTCTCAGTCGAGTTTTGCAATTCAAGGCAAAAAATTCAATTTTTTGCTGCCGTATTTGTGTGTTACTCTTTTTATTGCATTACTCCACATTTTAGTGCACGATTACTATTACTATTACGGCTGCATTACATTATTTCTGCCTGGTGACTTGAAACCAAAAAGGTATTTGTATTTTGTAGTAAAAGCGCACAGTGCAAGTAATAGTGAGTCAGTAGGATAATAATACACGATCCTGAATCTATTTTTTACTCTGTGTTTTGATTTTTTACATCTCATCATTATCTCATGTAACTCAGTCAACTTCACATCACAAAATCTCCTCTTCTCGTCGTGCTTTGCAATTCGTCCTGACTTGTAGAGCACATTTTTGTCTTCATTTCCAACTTTTTATTGCTGTGCCGCCGTATCAATTCCGCCGAGCCGCGTTCAGAGGATTAATTTGAATAAATTCATTCGCACATTGGCACATGTGAGCCTTGTTTTTATTGCGGTTGTTTCTGTTTACATTTTTTAAGACAAGTTTACTAATTAAAAACCCATTTTCAATTTTATTGCCTAAATTCTCGCTCTTTTCGGCCTTTGCCTTTAACGGAGTGTGTGACAAAGTGACAATCGAACATCGACAAGTCATCGTCGGCAGTTGCGACTTGCAAGCAATAAACGCAGGCATTTTATGCATTCATTATCGATTTTGCGTGTTGTGGACACGACGCACGAGGCGACAACGACAAGTTTTTCGTAGCCTTTCGAGTGACTGACGACGGCGTGGCGTTGTTAGGTGCAGTGGGTTTTATAACTTCTTAATTGATTCGTAAACGTGAACTTGAATTGTGCATCTGAGATCGCCTTAAATTGGCAAATTATGACCCGGACATAAAAACCTACAAGTGCCCGTCGATTTTTGAACTCGCTTTCCTTGCTACTTAATTAAACGAGACCAGTGAATTAATCCACACGCTCCAATCTCCATGAAATACGGCAACGGCGGGGCGATGGCGTTGGTCGATACAAATAATCATGATGGGTACAGAACAAACGCCAACATCATGAACGGAAACGGGCTCCACGACGGAAGCAACGAAGATAAGGTACGATCAGCTCTCGTTAGCAATGTTGAATCTGAACTTCTGAATTAAGTGCTTGATTGAGGATAAATGGATCGAAATCATAATTCATTGCATCGAATCGGCATTGAATTAAATGGATTTAAAGCTTATTCAATTATTCGACATTCGCGTTCGTTTTCATTTGAGTTGGTCATAATCATAATAGGAAATGGGATCCAAGATCTTCAATGGCTCAATGTTAGTATTCTCGCGCAGTGCGAGCGCATGTGGATGATGATTTAAAAATTATAATAATGCCATTAAGAAGATATTGAGGAAAAAATGAAGCATGCAGCACAACATTTTGCATTTACTTTTATGGACTGCCAAGCACATAGCACAAGCATTGAAAGACACACTAAACTAAATACTCGATAAGAAACGAAAAGTACAAGCCCAAGATTGTAATAACAATAATAATGGGCATGGGCATGTACAGACTAACAATTACTCATTCTTCATTCGTCTCGTCGTAACCTTACCCTTGTAAAAATCATTTTGCAAAAGACTGACTTTGATTTCCGCGTTTCGTGTTTCGCGTTTGACTTTTCATTATAGAAGTGTTGTCGTCTTGAACTTGACTGCTGTTGCTGCTGCTGCTTAGTCCTCAATCCCAATGCCAATTGCCAATATTACTTGAGGCCTGTCTATGAGATTAAAGTACGAGTACGCATTTTTTTCAGCGAATGCTGCTGCCTTGCTTGCATGCACGCGAACGAACGAACGCGGACGCTGTGTTTCGCTGCGCTGGATTAGCGAGCTCAGGCTGGCGATGGCGATGGCGAATCCGTCGTGGAATGGAATTTTCTGCAATGCAATCCAAAGAAACAAGCAACGCCTAACGCCTCGTCTCGCCTAGCTCGCATTGTTGCACATTCAAAGCTCACACTAACACGATTTGCACGCAAATTTACTTTTGAGGTTCAGGGTTATGGCTAGATAATAAAGCAAGCTCTTGTTTCTTGTTCAGTCGAGTCGAGCCAGCGCATGCATATCATGGAAAGATAGTACAAAGTCTATTTATAGTATTAAGCAATTACTCTCACTATCATCTTGTCGAAGTCCAAGTGCTTGTATTTAATAGTGTACGCGTACAGTCGTACAGGTTACAAAGACTAAAGACGTTTTATCTCCATACTGGCAACCCTAGGCTGGCTGACGCTGGCGCTATTCTAACAACACTCTTGAGCAGCAATAAATTAATATGGAAAGACAATCACTCTCCATGCCATGCCACGCCACACCATTCTATTATTACGTGTTCTATCTGGGCAGGGCTCTTTTTCGTCTTCGCATATCGCCTTAATAACATTTTCTCACCCCTTCATTACATTGCTTTGCTTTGCTGTGCTATTTCTTGGTGCGAATTGATTAGAGAACAAAGAACATGGAAACACGACGACACAAGACACGGCACATGTGGCTTGGCTTGCTTGTTACTTGCCTGTCTACCTGAGTGACTTTTTTTATACGTGCAGATTTTATCTTTTTGTATATATTCACTATTCGTGTTTCCAGTCTCCAGGGACTCTCCAACGCCAACCAGCATCTCGACCACTTTGCTAGTAGTAGTATATCATATATCATCTTAACTGCGTATATCTACCTACCAGTAATTATCTTCTATGACCAAAATCTTGAA
Source organism: Mesaphorura yosii (assembly GCA_009869945.1). Lineage (NCBI taxonomy): Eukaryota > Metazoa > Arthropoda > Collembola > Poduromorpha > Tullbergiidae > Mesaphorura > Mesaphorura yosii. The sequence goes on from WIXG01000112.1 coordinate 79,562, forward strand.
TGTCGGCCAGAAACAAGACATTACATACCCACATACATACAACGGCATCACGGCATTGGCATGATGGAAGCAGTCAGTAATTCAGCGTTTACAATTTCGCATCGCATCTCGCCTGCACGCACGCCAAGCGAATATTAATTTTATCTCCTCCAACAAGGTGTGGAGACGTATTATTAACTACCTGCTGCGGTCGAGTGTATCCTGCTCGTCACTCGTGTTTCAATGTTATGTAAAGAATTCTGACTATATTAATGCCTTCGTTGAGCGCGTGACGTATTTTAGTATTTTTGCAATCTGTACATATGTACGTATAAATTTATTCATAAGATGGTAAGACGAAGACGAAAGTAAGAGTGAATAGTGAATTTACAAGGTGAGACAAGATAAAAGTAGTTGCAAGTTCAGGGATACGAACAGAGCACGCGCACGGCCAAGCGAGTGAGCGCGGCAGGAAAGCAAAGGCGAAAGACGTGCACCAAGGAAATACTGAACGAGATGAAGTTCTATGTCAAGAGCGCAGGCACAGGCACAATGTATATAAATAACAACAAAAAATGACATTGTGATGTGATTCAGTGTGTTAGTGTGGAATGGGATCCACTCGGCTATGGCTTTTTTGCCTTAGTGGCCTGGCTCTTGGCTCGGTTCTTTTTTGTACCATTTCGAGTTTCTCGTAACCGTAACCTTTTTTGTCCCATCCAAGTACAGGTTCATAAAATTCTATTTGTCCACCACATCAGCTGATTGTAAGAATCCGTTGCATTCGCATTTGCATTTACATTGATGACCTAAGCCGACTAATTGAATTCTAATTTGTAACTGCATTTTATGTCGTTTTTATGATCTGGAGTTGCTTAACCTTTGAAAGCTGACAAGGCGATGGAATTAAATTGATCCAGAGTTTTTGGGTTGACAATTGACCAATGCACATGCGCACTGATTTTCGATGCGCACGTTTGATTCGATTCTTCTGCTCGCGTCCCTCCGCGTAGGAGTCAAACCGGTTTAAAATTAGTCCGCGCCCGCGTTGATTGTTGATATCGAATTCGTCCTACGTTAAAAATAAACTGCACACGTTGATCTGGTTTGGAAATTGAAACGTGGTGAGACTAAAGCCAAGAGCCAACAAAGTGGCGCTGGTTTGGTTTCTTATCTTAAGCGATGGCGATTCAAAAAACCAACAATAAAACGTAAATACAGCCTTACAGCCTTCTCTTTGCCTGCCAGCAGAAAATAAGCCCAAACGCAAACGCGTAGTTGTTATCATTCAGGCCCGCCGGACCGGACGGCTGGAGCCCTTCCAGTAATCACACTTTTATGCTGTTCCGAGCATGGACTGGTCAGTGGTTTGGTATTCAAGTCAGGTTTATTATTCCCGACACCTAAACTCAAACGCACAAAATCATTCAACTAAATCGGAACGAAAACCGCATTTTATAATTGCACAATTGCTTGGCTTGGCGTGGCTTGAAAGCGGATGCGGCAAGACCTTTTCTGTGTTCATTCCACATTTGCAGCGTAACAGTTAAAGTAAGAAAATTTACACCATGGTTACTGCTTTATTGGGCTGACCATTTAAAAAGAAAAAGAAAACCGACAACACGAGCGACGAGACGACAGTTTTATTGTTTGACTGTTTGGTAGGTTTGAAAGAAAGAAATCGGACACAAATTCACAATCCACAATTTGACTGGTCTGCTGTTGGCGTTGGCCATTCTTTTTCGCCGTGGCCGTCCCAGCATCTTTCAAATTAACTTGTTTCTTCACGTATTTGCAAAATTATTCCGACCAAATCTTTTGTTTTATTTCGCAGTGGCATAATTGCGTTTTTATTTTATTGCCTGCCATTGTTATTGTTGCATGATAACGAGAATTGAGAATAGCAGCAGATGATGGCGGTACAATACGCAAAAATGTTAATTGTATTCCTTTATTTTGTTTTATTGCAAATTCGAACAACAAAATTATATCAGCAGCAGGCTAATTGCGACTCTTGCATATTTTTGTGCGATGCGAGACTTGGTTTGAAAGACAGGCTGGCAGGGCGCATGGAGAATGCAGAATCGAGGCAAAGATGTGACTCAATCACTGCGCTACGCTGCTGCATTCCACGATAATAGAAATCGCCTGGAGCGGTTTGGTGGTTGTCGTTTGTGTAGCAAATTATAGACCATTGCAAATAAAGCAACAGGGCACAGCCGTTGAGCAGTGAGAACAGTGATTCAGCGTTCAGCCACCATCACAGTCCGAACCAACAACTGCTGTCATTTGTCATTGAGTTGTCCTTCTCCAAAGAGAGCCAAGTGGCTGAGACGCCTGGCTCCTTTTTGTCCCGTGCAGTCTTCACTTTCGTAATCAATTGACGAGCCCGCTTGTGCATCAGGATTCGATTACCGTCTGATGCGTGCCATGATGTCATGAATTGTCTCAAGAAATTAAAATTCAACCATTTGTATAGATTAAAAATGATGCATTACGTATTTTACGTGCTATTCATCACGCTCGTTCGCGAAGAGTGCGGAATTTCAAGGAAAAGCCTCCAGGCACAATTCACATTAAATTTTGTACTTGCGTTACGGGAGATTTCTGGTCCAGAATTCTATGCGCTTAAAAATTTGTAATTAACATTACGCGAAATAAGCTGTGAACCTGTGGGATTTGTTTCGGACTTGAGAAACTTTAATCCAGTAATGAACCTCGAAAATGGAATAGCAAATGTCGTAACGCAAAGTCAAAGTTAGAGCATGCATGCAAATTGTATCTTGCCCATGTAAATTGAATTCACTTGAAGTCCTACTATTTGTACAGTTAAGTGGCTAAATTTGAGTCAATTGAATTTAAACAGTTTTCCAGAAGGAGAATTGCATTGTCATTTTATTTGATTTGTTCAAGTGATATGGCTAGACCTTCAGCTTGGTGAGGAGATGAAGATGAATCTTTATGGCATGGTTTGCGTCACTGTCACAGTATCAATGCGAGATTCAAGTACCATAATTCCATAACGCGTCTGCAGCATCTTCGTTTGCGAAGAAGTCCAAAGTAGCGTAGCGAAAAAATACAATACCAGGGAAAATTTAGAATTCGAGGTTTCAAGAATTGACTCATAAGTATAAAAACATGTTTTGCAACAGCTAATTTAATAATTCAGGAATTTTTTTACAGCCGTTTCGTGGAACAGATTTGAAATTCGGACGCCGAAACTACGTAAATAGATTTGCAACGGAGGATTCGCGCACTAGAAAAAGTTTGTTACCCATTTTAAACGCGTGGCCCATGTTTTTGTTGATAACACTTTTAAAGTAGCTGAACTTTAACCACCCGCATTAAAAACAGACGAGCCCAGCAATTTGCACGCTATGTGTAATCATAAATTAAATGATCAGTTGTGCAGGTCAGTTTTACATATTTATCCGAACATCAGTACGGTACAGTAAAAGTATTCACGAGTCATGAATTATTCATCGTACATATATGAAACACGTTCCTTCTGAGTGACATGAAATCTAAACTTAATGTCAACGGTCAACTACAAAAGTTAACAGGACTTTGGTTCATTGTCACAGTTCGACGAGTGGAGCGTCCCTCGCAACGTCGCAGCACGAAACGTAACTGCATTATGCGGAAGCGGGCAGGCTGGATGACTTCCGGTCAGTGCAGCTCAGAACAGTGAAAGAGAATTAATTATTAATTGATAATTAGCCGTGAAGCTTTAATTGAGCACCAGCGCATCGGTGTCGAAAATCGTTTCCCACCCTCACTCGGAGATTAAAAAGCAATTTGCCAGACATGGACAAGGTAAGGGCAGGGAATTCTATTTAGTGACTCAGCAAAGGGCAAATTGTGCGAAAAGATTACTCAGAACAATAACTGCAATCTACAATAATTAGCCCGCCACGCCACGCCAGTTCAATGTCAGATTGATTGTGCAAAGTTTTCCACCTGAGAAAAATCAGATTAATTCGTTGATTGCGCGTGTGACATTTCTTCCCACGCTACGCGAGTATGCGGTAGATAATTGTAACAATTAGCCACCAGTCTGAGTGTGCGCGTACGGCGTAAGGCGTTCGTAGCCTTGAAGTAGTCACGTCGCGTCTCACGTCAGTCTCGTAGAATAGTTCACAGCCATAAACCAAGTATGATAATTACGCCTTACGCACTGAGCCGCGCCACGCGAAGATGCCATAAGCGAACAAACGAACGCCAACGCCAAAAATGGCCACTCTAGTCTGGTTCGTGGAGAAAAACTTTTGCGGCGAGCCAACGGTGGCTAAGCTGTGGCTTGGCAATGGCAATTCAGTTGCGAAACCTGAGAAAATATGCACGTGTGCATGCATAGCCAAAGCTAAGACAAGCCAAAGTGTGAAGTTTCTCAATAATTAATTACGAGCGGTTAATTCACATTCACACTGTGCTCAGGTATGAAATTCATTGCCAATCGACTTAATCTCGGTGCACGCAGTCTCCGTCATTCTGAGTTGATTCGTTACTCGTATTCTTGGAAGCTTGAAGGGTGTTAATAAAATCCTTAAGTCTTCGAAGAATTTTCTCTTCAAATTGCGTGGCCTGAACTGACTGTGACTGTGGTCCAAATCAGTACCGGAATGAGGTCAATAGTATAATAAAATTGATGATACGCTTGTTTGGTTTTGGTTTACTGGAAAAGAGTTAGTAGCCCAGGCCCCATTTCAGGATTCACTGGCAGTAGGCAATTTGACTGTTAGTCTTTAAATACTGTAAAAGGGTTGCATTGCATTGCGTCATAAAAGGGTTACAAGTTTAAAAAAGTGTGTCAAGTCCCAAGTCTCAAGCTAGGTCACATTTGACATTTCATAAACTTTTATTGTATCAAGATTGCTGTTCACTTTTATTTTCTAATACGCATCATAAATACTCAACATTGAATCAGAGTCCAAGCATTGAAACATCGATTCTTCGAAGAAATCCATAAACAACGTACTAAAAGTGTTATGAAAGGGTTAAAGTGTGTTTTTGTCTTGCTTTTATGACCGTCGACTAATCTATGAAGAAAAGTAGGGCACTGCGGGGATCTTTTTAACACGATTGTTGGACGGACAATACTATTTTGCTTTTATTTCGCTGGACAAAGCTAAAACGTAAAGCGTAAACAAGAACTCAGGTCCTGTGTTTTGCGTCTTGTTTCCAATTCTTTACAGAATAGCTTTAATACTTTGAAAGAAATTAATCGCTGGCCTTGAGTTTATGATGTGTGTACTCCGCATTCTGAGATTCTGACAAATGAGCTACATGTCTTACATTGCATTACATGTGCGAGAAAAAATTACCTTTGTCTTAAGAAATCTCGTGTGACTAATGCGCTCATATTAACGTTAAATACTTGCATACACGAGCAAACGTCTACGCCTGGGTCTGTATTGACTATGAAACTATGATCAACTTCATCTTCGTCGTTTATTTCTGCATGGAGATAAATGAGTTCCAAATTACTTGCTATTCTTTCTCATTTTTTGGCTTTGACTCGCGACTGCGCTGCGTTTCCTTGTAATTATTTTCCAAAGTCTTTCAGCATCAGCATGCACACGCGTTAGAGCACACATTCATTTAGATTTTTCTCAACGAATTGTGAACGCAGCGCGCGCAGAGCGCAGAAGGTTCGTCCTCTTCAGAATACTACAAGACGCTATTCACAAATTACAGTTACGATAAGGCCATAAATAAAAGTTGTATTGTGTAAAAATTGTAGCTCATTACGAAGATAAAGACATAAACAATGATAATCACTCCATCGCTGCGTCGTTCTGCGCTGCACCTCGACTTTGACTTGACTGACCAAGAAAAATTTCAGCAGAATTCACATGCACATAAAATATGCGCAGCATTAATACCTACGCTTATGACTGCAAGTGAGCGCGCGGCATCTTAACAAGAATTTAGCCTGAATATTCATTTGTAAGTCATTAAAGACGTTACACGAATGTGGGAAAACGAAAAATGTATAAAGTTATCATTCATTGATGGAAGTTTTGACATAGACATTTATATTCTTAAGGCGCCCAGCATCATCTTCGTCCTGTGCTGTACTGCTCTGCGTTTTTCGGCCGCATATCATTATCGTGCTCATAAAATCCAAAACATTTTTATGACAATGTGAATTAATGTCTCGTCGTTTCCATTTTGTTTTTCAGATCTTCGCTTCCAAAGCCGACTTGCAGCTCCATTCGCAGATGCACATGAGAGAGGCGAAACCGTACAAATGTTCTCAGTGTACCAAAACATTCGCAAATAGTTCCTACCTTTCTCAACACACAAGAATTCATCTCGGTAAGTCGTCGCACTGAAATTCTCGGCCGCAGCCTTTTAATTTTGTGTTTCTTGATTTTATTAGTTCATTGTCATTTCTTTGCGTTTCGTTTTGCGTTTTATTTTATGTCCTTCTTATATTTTTCATGAACTGTGTTAACAAGTTGTAATCGTTAACATTAAAGCACGTATCACGTAAACCTGCTCGCTGCAACAAGGCAGTTAAAAGTAAAGCGAGCCTTTCTTGTGTAACTTGTGCTCTTTTACTGTGGACGAGCAACGAGCAGCAGTTTTTATATTTCATTTCCAAAGTTGAACAATAAAAAAGAAATGAAAATCAACTCCAACTCGGCGCAGCATTTTCATGTTCACAGAATTTGATGGATGTAAAGAACGAGGCTGTAATTAGTAGTTTGTAGTTTCAGCATGTTAAATTCTTTTTAGCAAAAAATCGTTTCGTTCTTGTACTTCACTTTCTGCTCCTGTCACTTTTGTCTTACGCCTTGGTGTCCAGTGGTTGTGTTTGGATGGACTTCGAACTTGAAAGATGAAGTTAAAATTGCTAATCCATCATTTTGCGTTGCGTTTTGGGTTTGCTCGTCCATTACAATTACAATATTTGAAGAGTCTGATGTATAATCACCACAACGTAGCGCAGCGTGGACGAAGACGGGAAATGTAAAAATAAATAAAAGAGCAATTAGTGTCAGCCTCTGAATTTATAGCGAATGCAATGAAAAAAGAAACACGAAAAAGAAGGAGCGACGAGCGAGCATAAGTTTTATTGCACTCTGCAATAAATGGGGTGGTCAATCTCAAAACTAATTACAGACGATGTAAAATGTAAAATTCGAGCTCTTTTTTTGACAGTGATTTTGATAAATGTGTAACGATTAAATCTGGACTCCAGATAAGAAATTTGCGTTAATTGCTCTGATTTATTCACAAGATTAAGACAATTTGTAATTTGATGCACAATTCGTCATTGGAGTCTAATTTTTCGTTTCTAATTGGCAGGTGTCAAGCCTTATCGCTGTGAGATTTGTCAACGCAAGTTTACTCAACTGTCGCACCTGCAGCAGCACATACGAACTCATACTGGTGACAAACCGTACAAATGTCGTCACGGTGGATGCAACAAAGTAAGTACGAGTAGCGAATTGTAATAATCTGAATTTTCACATAAATCAAAGGTTTAATGGTTTAAATTAACAAATGGAGTTGAGTAGATGGGGCAACAGTGACATGTAGTTTTAAGTGTAATTAATTCTTTTCCAGTTTATCCTGGTCGAAGGAAAGATATTTAACATGTGCCAAATTAATATGAATTTGGGTAGGAGTCGGGAAGTGTGTATTGTTGCCATCTTGTATTTTGCAATCTTCCAACGTACAAACGAGGTTGTTGTTGTGACGCCGTCCACTGACTGATTGTATTTTGTATACTATTTTGTATTGATTACCTGATAAATTGCTTCGAACCTCTTTGCGGCATTAAGATTTTATTCCTTACTGCTTTTCTCAAATGATTCAACATGAACTAGATAAGTATGACAGCCTTGATTTATAGTTTTCCTGATAGCGGACGTAGGTCTTGTGTTGTGGTAGCAATTAATTCCATTTGTAGCCGAGACGCCAACGTAATATAACACCACTTCATTCTTCGATTTACATTGTCTGAGGTAATTGATTACTTCAGCTTGATCAATTTTACTCTTCAGGAACAAGACGAAGTATACATATCTCTTTGCTGTTTCAATTTTGGAGACAGTAGTGGAGCTGCTAAGGAAAATGCCAAGTTCTTCTTTGCACAGGATTAAGAAATCCTCGGCAGTGTCTCCGGAAAGACGCTGGCCTTGGCTGTCGATGGTGGCGACTGTAGGGTCTCGCGCAACGAAAAAATAGTGCTATTTACAAAGAAGTTAAATTATTATAAAGATTAGAAGATTTCTCAGCTAAATGGTGAAATTAAATAGAAATCTTACACCTCCATGAATTCTGCGATGACTTTGTAGGTCTGATAATGCATAGAATGTTTTAAGACACATTTCACATGTGAAGTTTCCAATTCTGACTGCCTTTGCCGCACTCATCTTTGCAACTCTCCTGGCTTCGTGTCTGTACAAGAGTTCAAATATTTAGCTATGCTAGATAATAGTTACGCTCAATACTATATGGCTAGACTATGACTCACTTCTAGTTTCGACTTTGTGCTTCCCATTGATATGGCACCTGAGCGCATCCTGCGTCTTCCCGGCCTAATCACAACTTTTGTATATACATTTAAAGGCTTAAGTTTTTTAAAAAAGCAATATGTACTCAATTGTCTGATGTAAGATGTACAAAGCTATTGTATTCTTAGCTTACCCTGTCCGACTCCCCCGGCGGTATCAGTCCCATCTCCAAGTGAAACCACATTCGTGTTGTTAAACTTTGTCATTGAAGTTTGCATTTCGTCAACACAGACTTCGCGCTTGACTTTTTAAAATTTTATGTCTAACTTGTGGTACCCTTTCTTTTTTGTTTTCATGGACATCGTCCTTCGTGGTTCAATTCAACTCCATCAAGGCCTTTTCCCAGCTCTCGAACCTTCAATCTCATTCCCGGTGTCATCAGACCGACAAGCCGTACAAATGCAACTCCTGCTACAAATGCTTTCAAGACGAAGCCTCCCTCCTGGGTAATATATATGGGATATAATTTATATATGGATTAATAAATTAATTTGTTTTAAATATTTTTCAGATCATATTCCAAAGCACAAAGAGTCAAAGCATTTAAAAACTCATATTTGTAATTTTTGTGGCAAGTCTTATACTCAAGAAACCTACCTGGCGAAACATGTACAGAAACACGCGGAGAAAGCAGAGAAGAGGATGAATCGACACAATAATCATCATAATAACGCTAACAATAATACGAATCATCACCACCAGAATCAAAACAGTAAGTTAACAGTTAAAACCCACTCTTGTTTTAAAGAATTGATTGGATCTTGAATTATGAGTTCATGTCTCATTTAAAATTAGATTGAAATTTTGAAATCATGAATTCATGACACGAACACGAAGGCGCTGTGCCCACGGGCCTACCTGTTCGCTGATTAATTAAATAACGAAGAGAAGAAGGTCGTTGGGATGCTGCTTCTATAGTGCGAGTACTTCTTGCTCTTTAAGATTCCTGTTTTGCAACCACGTCATTCGAATGTCAATTATTTCTGCCAATCGAGATGACTGACAGGTTCTTTAATTCTTAAGTACATATGCAGTGTGATTTAATTTCGTGTGTAGACAAGCCTACGTGTAATTGTTGGATCTTTTTCAAGGGCACATGCCGCGTCTCGTCAAATCAAATTTGTGCAGATGCTAATTAGGACTCGCCTTATAAACCAATGCCTTATGCTTTCGTCCTTTGTTTCAGATACACAAAACGCAGCAAACCAAAATTCGCACGTGGCAGTTACCAACAATCATCAAGCAAACAACACCAACAATAATGTACTCGTCAGCACGGAAATGTACTGGAAGACGGAGTTGGGGGAGGCGAGTCCGCCGAGTTTTGCTCAAGCGGGACAAGGATCTCTTGGTCGGCAGTCGGAGGGCCCGGATGATCTCCGCGTCAACAACTTGGTCCAGCATCATCCGAACAATCAGGCCACGACTGTGTCCACGATTCCCTACGATGCTCTAGCCAATGCTATCGCATCTTCGAAGGCTGTCGGTGCTAGCGCGTTCACGCCTATTCAAACGGTACCCTTCCATGTAACTAACCAATAATTTTTATTTTCTTACTCATTTTTTTCCTCGCCATTTCTAACGATGCCTTGGAATTCTGGGTCTGGATGATGGGCAATTATTGACTGGCTTTGTTTTGCCTGCAGGGTGCAATGCTCCAGATCCCAGCAAATATGGGCGGCGGTGGCCCACCAGGAACAAGAGCCTATTTGCCGTACGAACCGCTGACGTTTCAGAAGACGACGCATCACCATCAAATGTCTATGGAAATGAAGGCTACAAACCCCTTCCCAAACCAGCTCATTTCGCTCCATCAAATTCGCAACTATGCTCATCAGCCTTCCATGACGCCTGAACATCTTCTTGGGCTCAAGGATAAATAGTAGCCACGATGAAGGAATAGGCACAGAGAAGAGACAGCGAACATCCACTTCAAATTCAAGAAACCGCCAACCGTCTCGCTTCGTTACGATAATTAGAATTATTTTCACTGTATGTTGTAATTGACTAAACACTTGATACTTGAAACGGGGCCGGCCTGGTAAAGACGAAAGTTTTGATCGAATGAGCAGTGTTTGTTTGCAATTGCAATTGCAAGAGCAATGAGCCTAAACACATGATTATTATTGCAGAAACTAAAAAGACTTAAACTCAAACATAACATGACATTTTCATAGGTAATACTGTATGAGTCTGTTACGGAGAGGAAAGAACAAATGCCCTGTACTCATTTTATAAAGCTTGAACGTAAGTCTCAGCCTCGGGTCGACCTCAACGAAACACACTTGATAGCGTTTATGAGAAGGCAGAATTTGCTACGTCGAATTGTGTGTCACAAAATTGCATTTGCATTTGCATAAACGCCGAAAGCGGCAAAATCTGTAAGTATTAAGTACAATACAAACTTCCTCATTTAAACCAAAGAAATTCCAAGCTGCTGTAAGAAAATGTAACATTTTATGTGTAAATTTAAGCCTAAAACCTAAGCCTTAGCGATTGTTAAAAGTGTCAGACAACAAACGGATTGTCTAAAATTTCTCTTGATCGAATTAACCCTATAAATAAAATGAGTTGTAGATATAGTTAACGAAAACTGCTGCTAATGATTAATGATATTATACTACGCTTTCTTTTTATTTTAAGTCCAAATTGCTCCTTCCATTTTCTTTTCTGTGACCTGCACTTTATTGATAAACTGGATTTCTTTCTTTAGATCTTTGCCTTTGCTTTTGCCTTCCATTAGAGTACTCATTTGATAATTTGGATGAGAGAATGAGAAGTTACTATTGTTATAATTATTTTACAACAACTCTTGAAATTCTCAGTATTATTATACATACACAATTTTATCTTAGCCTGTAATTAATGTTTAGTGGATTATAAGTGTTGTATTTTGCGGTTGCATATTTTTAGTTGATTGTCGTTATTTAGTTCGCTGTAATAAGTGATATGTATTATGCGTTATGCGTTGCTGACTCGGACTCAATCTTAATTACGAATGTTATGCAAGTTGAATTAACATTAACTTTTAAAGTGTAAATGCAAGCATTTTGGGAATGTTTTTTTTTGGTTTACGGTATTATTCAAATCAACTCTCAACGTTTGACACTGGACTTATTGCATTTTTTGCTTGGTTGATCTTCGACTCGGACGATGGTCAAGGATCTTTATAAATGGGTCTATATTTTTGTGGGATTTTTTTTACAAATTAATTCGAATGTGAAACATTTCCATTTACCACCAACTCACGTCACGCTTTTTACTTTTACTGTATTGTAATTTACGGTTCAGGATCTTCGACTTCCACTTCACACAATCTCAGGGTTCAGCGGGTCTCTAAAATGTACACAAGTTCAACTCTTTGCTCAAACTCTTCTGGTACGATTGCCATTTTCTTTGCCTGCCGCACTGGAATTTTATATGGACGACATTTTTCGAGTTGTGAATGCGTAATTGTAATTCTTAATGTTGATCGCACAATACACAATAACATTGTGAATGAGAAAAGCTTTAAATTTAGTACAAGTTAGAATTAATCGCAGAAGACAGAAGCGAAAGCGAAAGTATTAATTTTCAGGCTAAGACGACTATGACTTAATCGCGAATGAACCAGGTACAGTGAACAATATGCAATTTCCGATTACGGATTTCTTAGAACGTGTCTTAGAATATTTTAGAATGCAAATGCGGAGTGTGTTTGCAAGGACAATTTACGATTTTCAAGTTGGCTGTGAGATTCTAAAGTAGTTTTGTACTGCGATGTAGTATTAATGCGAGTAATCTTAATTACACATTGCCTAGGTCAGTTTTGTACTAAAGTACTAATAAGCTTTATGAAAGCACTCGGCTCACAGCTGAAATTCGGCGATTCAGCCTGCAGTCTAAGTATTTTTAAAGGTTATGTGCTCCTTTGTAAAAAATGTCCATAGAATATTAATTTTACATCGTGTGTAAATCGTGAATCGTGTTGTTTTATGTGTTTGCCAGCTATAGTGTAGACGTAGAGAATAATACATGAATTAATATTACATTAATCTTAAAGCAAAATATAATGAATTTAATTTGTAAAGAAAATAGCGAAAAAGTGATGAATAAATTTTTAGCATTGAATTCGCACAGCTTCAGGTTGCTTGCGTGATTTTCCGAGTTTCCCGTTGTCTCTTGGAAGGGGACTCCGCAATGAACATATCAGGCTGGTGGCGATCGAGGGTGATGCTCAGCAAAAGCTAGCATGAAGGGGAACGGGCCCGGTGAACGAATGAGCATTCATGTTCGTGAACATTAAAAAAGTAAATGAAGGGGTGGAAGTGGAAAGTTGAAACAAAGAAAGAAAGATGGTGAAAAATAGAAAATGGAAATTATCGATTGCTGGGTGTGGCATCGCTCAACCTTACTTCTTGCTTTTGTGCAAATTAGAGCAGAATGGTGGAGGGTTAAATGGAGATGCAAGAATGGAGTCCGTCCGCAAAATTCCTTTCTTACGATCTTACGTCATCACGTTTGACGATCACGTTTTGATTCGGCATAATTTGATTTGGAAGTTCAAATGCCGGTGCACTGCTCGATAAAGAATTCTTGTCATGACGTTTGTCTCTGGACAATTGGAGTGCATCGTGAACGAGGAAAGCATCCTGCCTTTCCTCGTTCACCGACGCTCCTGCTAATAACATCAAACACCAAGAATTCAAATCATCCAAATTGCAATTCAACAGCGAGGACGAAGTGCACTGCAAATATGTGAGTTGAGACAGGAACAAATGCCCCCAGTAAATAATTACACAGCGGCAGCCCTCCCTGGAGCCTCGCCATGAAATAGAATCAAGAGGCAATGGAATCAAGTGTCAAAGTCAAAGACGAGGAGAAAGCCAGAAGCAGAAGTAGAATGGAGAAGCGGACCTTTCAAAAAGTAATTGAATTGAAATTGAGTTTGACTTGACGTAGCCGTCATTCGTTTTCTACGAGCACAGCAGTCACCCAAAAAGTGCGTCTTCTAACGTGACAGCGGAGACGAGGCGAACAGTTGAAAAGGGGACTTTCTTTCCCAAATTCTCTTCACATTCCGAGCCACGAAACTTAATTATTCTTGGAAGGGACATGTGAAAGAAGTCCTTCATGCACTTCTGTGAAATTAAAGCAGCATTCATTCATTTAGGAGAAAAGCAGAACGCGTCATTCAAAGCTATAATTATTTCTCGTAAAACTCTTGAAATTCGAAGTATTCTGAATGTACTTTGACTTATACAAGGCACGCATTAATGAAGTCGAGATTCGAACCCTTTCATTTCGGAAATTCCTATTTCGGCTCAAAGTCTTATAAGTTCAGTAGACTTTATACATTTGCAATTAATTAAGGTGGTGTGAAACTCATTATTTGTATAATAGCAAATAGTACACAAATACGGAACTGTAGTACAAAGAATAGTAATTAGTTCTTTTATGCTTGACATTTATTCATCCGTCCTCCTCGACTCAAAATACGACGGGCATTGCACGATGCGTGCGTTGCCTGATGGAGGTACAATCAAGTCAAGCGCAGGCAAAGGTGTAATAACAATTAAAGCAAGCACATACGTTCAGTTGTGACTGTGACTTGTATGGGCTCACATGAAAAACTTAATAATTTATAGAGTTAATTAACAAGAGTAAAGAAAATTCAACAGGGCCGATAATAACAATTTCAGTACAATAGTCTTGTTATTTGTTGCAGACTTATTTGAATGGGAGCCTCAGTATGGACGTATCACGGTGCAATTACCATGAATTACTTTAAATTACAAATAAAAACAATAGAAAGCTACTGCGCACTTAGGAATTGCTTATGCCTTTCTTTCTTTCATCTCTCCTTCCTAGAGCACAATTTCCTTCGAGTTGTTGTATCCGTAATTGCATGTTCCTCCATTACAACTGGGAATAAACAATAATAACATGGTTCCCTCCGACATTAATTAGTTCGAGTTCAGCTTCGGTGATTTTGACAAATTGCAACCGTCAATTATGGCAAAAATAACAAGGTGATTAAAAAGGAGTGCGGAAAATTCATCCTTCCCAGCTCACTGCCAATTTCTCGGCATGAACGAGCCACTGAATGGCACAAAATAACGAAATTGTTCTCGACGAAATTTAAGGACTAAGGACTCCGGAATACTGCGCAGCACGAGCGATTGTTGAAAGCTGTGTGAAGAAAATTCTTGACCGATATTCCTTAGTGGGACTTCCTCACAGCAGCTTTCGAAACCAGTTTTGAGCCTTTGTAGTAATACTTTTGGTCTCCAATCTACACTCCAGCCTTTGCAACTGGATTTGAGTATTAATAACAGCAGCACAGTAGCCTCACTGCTGGCGCTGGTCAGTCGCCGGACCAGTCAACGATTTTTACAAAACGTTTTGAATGGAACACGCGATGTGATGTGATCAGAGTATTCAATTCGGTCCTGCACCAGAAAAATTGTAATTTTCCTTGGCTGCATGACATCAAACTTGTATTTAGCTCAACATTTTTACTCAAAACCTCGTTTCTTTCGTTCCCGCCAGTTTTATCAAGTATTATTTGCACTTATTAAGCATAATTGTTGTAACAATGTCGGAATTCTAATTTGGATCTCGACGGGCAGATTTCCATGATGCGATGAAGAATAGAGGTTGCTGGCTGATCCTGAAAAAATGTTAAAAAATTAAACTTGATCGTTGACCGACGTGCCGGCACGACGCGCCGACTCGACGCTGAGACACATGCTGCTATGAATTTTTTACTGGCAGACAATTTTAAACACCATTTCAATTGGTAATTTTTCAAACCACTGCTACTGGTTCAGCTTTCAATAATATTCACTCAGCAGTAGTTGAATGAAGACCAAATGCTGGTTGGTTCGCAAATCGCCGCCACTGGCCAGTTGATTATCAGTTTCATCTGACGTTGAATCTGCAAACATAAGCCAGTTAGTGAATTAAAATTTCTTTTGAGATAGACTCATTGATTTGTAATTGTGATTGAAGTGTTGTTTTCATCGAGTGCAGTGCAGTGCAATTCTTGAAAGTTGGCGAGAAAGTGCGGTGAGGAATGGGAACGGCAAGTTTATTTCATCGGGAAGGAATTCTTTCTCCGCACGCTCTGAAAATGAAACAAAAAATTCCTCGCGCAGCCAAGAATACGGAGAACCTTCACGACTCCGAACCGAACCCCTTTTTTCGCCTGCTCATCGCTTCTGCTGCCGCTGTGGTCCATTGCACGTGCCCGTGTTGCTGCTGTGTCGCGTGAGCTTTGCAGGCTTTGCTCCGAACCACGAAGATGATGAAGTTGGCATTTTATTGGACGGAGGAGGGGAAAAGATTCTCGATTCCATTTTCTCTTAGACTGGCTGCGCTTCAAAAATGCGCGGAAGGTAAGATTCGGTTCACTTTCTCTCGTCTGCATTTCCTCGACTGTATGCAGGCATTGGAAACATAGCCTGCGCGTTATTTTACATCAGTTTATGGCGACCGAATGAAAAAGTAACATTTTCCCGAAATAATCGATGGTAAAGACGAGAGTTTTTTTTATGAATCTTTCCAAGTATGCAGTATGCAAGCACAGTAAACAACTTGACCTTGAAATGCTTGGTATTCCTCGTATTCGTTAAATCAATTCAATGACATTCATAAGGAATTCAGATCAGGCTGGTTCCAAGCTTCAAGGTCGATTTAACAGCTGGTCAGCTTAATTGAGAAAATTACGACTATGACTGCGACTGCAACGAACACTCACACTGTTTCTTGCACCTTGATATTATTGTCACATAGATGAAAAGTAGACTGCATGGACTCGAAACGATGAGAAAAGTAGTCGAGCGACGGCATTGAAAGAGAAAAACCAGTTTTTTCTTTGCATAACCGTACAGCGCACAGATTTCAATGTGTGGGAATGCAGATGGACTTTTCTGACCAGATCCAACGCTAACGCAAAACGCAACATATTGCATATCTGTATCACTCGTAACGTGATTCACACGCTTTTGGTCGTCGCTTCTGCAAGTGGACGCTGGAAAACAAATGAGCACCAAATACTTAAAGAGAAACAAAAGCCGCAATACAAAAGCAGGATGCGATGCATTAAAACCGAGTACTGAGCACAGCGAGCACTTGCACACTCAGCAAAAGACTAGTTGCGATGGAAAAATGATACTTTTTGTCCAGCCGCTGCACAAGAGTCCAGTTTCAGTTCAGCCGCATCATTCTTCTTTTCTTCCGTACTGGTCCATGTGAAAATTTATTTCCGTGTACTGCGACAAGCATTTTTAGGAAGGATAAGCGGTCTGTCCAGTTCTGATCTTCGGATTCGGATCCATGTGAATGTGAATGAATGAATGAACGACCGAGCATGAGAAAGCGTATACGCGTACGTGTTTCATGATCGCCGATGAATGCGGACATTGAGCTTGGCTTCATTTTTATCACAAATAATTTGTTTCCAGAAAAATATAAATATTTTTATTCCGGATGAGCATTAACAACCGGTTTCAATGCAGTGGCCCGTTGTCCAGTTGCTTTTGTGAGCGATTTCTCAAATCTTTCAAATGAAGACCAGCATCAAGAAATTCAATACAGATTCTTCCGTTGCATTGCTGCATGCAAACATTCATTTTCCAAAAGCTGTCCAGCGTCCACATCGCGTCGAGAAGAAAGCTCGCAACCAGTTTGAGTTTCCTTCTAATCTCAAAGTCCCGTTACAATGCAATGCATTTGTCATGAAACGCTGAAACTGGACGTTGGAGCAACAAAAATATCTCAAATGCATTTTTTAAACTCACTGTCTTTGTGCACCGCGTTTAATCAAGATCACAAAAATGAAAATCTAGTTTGGTTTCATTCATGCAATGTGATTTCGTCAGTTGAGGCTTCGCATTCGTTCTGAGTTGCTGAACGCACACGGGCAATGCAAAGCTCAAGCCATTAATTTTTTACGTGTGCTGGAAAAATCGCATGTCTTTTCATTAAAATATTTTTATCACGAACTTCCGTTCATTATGCCATTGGATAACTTTTTCTTGACTAATCCCGCCCTGATTATGCCAGCATTTCTTTGGATTCACCTTTCCAATTGCATTTGCTGGTTCGCAAACTCGTTCGTTGCTTGCACTGCATTGTTGCGTCAATTTCTTTCCAGTTTCAACGTCTTTTTAAAAATAGACAGAATTCGTTTCGTTCTTGCTGCTTGGACATTGTACAGATACTTTTATTCGTTGTCTTGCTTCAGACCTGCAACCTACTTTTCTTGGTAGTCTCTGAAGAAATTTACTTACGATCGTAAAAATCAATCTGCCTGCTCAAAAAAGAAAGTATTGCGAAAAAAGTTGATTTGTCGTTACAAAACATTTTTGTTGTGCTTCGTTTCGTTTAAACGTTTATTGAGTGAGCTGAATTTTTATTTGCTTTTGTTATGCAACAACTCTTCGAATTGATATTCAATTTAGTTTGATTTTTAATTAGAATCTTGATTGTGGTTGCGATTTCTAAATAATTTTTGTCTTAGTTTTTTGTACGGCTGCATTTTTGTTGACAATATTTCCAGCCATTGCTGAAAATTCTCCTAATTTACTCACGCGATTACGAAATCCGCGAAATTCATGTGAAGTCGACTAACTACAATCTTGAAGATGTATTTTATTCCACAACAACACTCGTCGCCAATGGACATTGCTCATGTCCAGGTAAGCTTCATCAATTTGACAATTTACTGTCGCACACTTCTTCAACTCTTTTACCCTTCTCCATTATCATCGACCATCAACCGTCTCAAATTTACCATCACATCACAGCTGTGCTTCGTACCCGCATGCGCAGAGTTGGGAGAATGCGAACGTAGCAAAGATTAAATGTGAGCTGAATTGACTGATCATGCGTAATTGCATAATTACAGTCAATAAGTCAATAACAGAAGCGCGCATCTGCAAACAGCAAGCAACTTAAAGCCTGAGGGATCTCGTTAGTTAACAAACAAATGTTGAATAATCCACCTTACATTATATTGGCTACCTGCGAGAAGAAGCCCTCATGTGCCTTGCTTTTGCTTTGTTGGGTTGAATAAATTAACGTAATAAAATAAGAACCCTTCTTACTCTTCCTCCAGGCTCAGGCTGATTCTCTTCAATCAGCCTATTAGCGTAGTCATTTGCGTGTGAATTTACAAGACAGGTGAGCAGTCTGGCTACTGATGAAAATATTATTGTAAACAGATTGATATAAAAATTCTGCTCTGCTCCGAGAAATTGTATCAGAAATTTCACAAGGACTCGTGCAGCTCGCATTGCGTGCCAATCCACAGCAAAATGAAAATGAGTTAAGGAGTCTTAACACCATATAATTATAAAAGTCAAATGCTCAGATTTGAAATGGGCGAATTAAATTCGTGCGTCGAGAGTCGTGAATCATGATTAACCAATAATATATTTTCTGAAGAGGTCATTATATACTACTTAATTAATGGTTGCGCACGGAGCTACTTGAATTTTTTGCGCAAGGAACAGCAATTCTTAGACACGAAATATGATGAATTGGGACGTCAGGCTGGAATTCCATGCATGAGTTTCAGAGCTCGGCCAGATTTCGCTTGGGAAGACAAACCAAGCAAAGCTCTTTGCATTTTGCTCGCTCGAGCCCTGGATTATTAAATCAATCAAGGGAGCATAAACCGAAGCCGCTAATTAAGGGCACGACATGACATACGAGCTCAGAACGAATAAAAATAGCAGCAGTTGCAGCTCTACAGTCTTCAAAAACAAAGTCCACGCATATATGCGAATCCCGTTTCATTTTTATTATCAAATTCACTCCAGCGCGCACGCAGAGCATAAACTTAAATCAAACCGTAAAATCGTAAAATTATATTCTCACAAGCAGTGAAATATCTATTAAATTTGTGTGGTTGCTTTTGTTAAATCTCATTTCCTTTCCATTCCTTCGCAAGTTTTTGTCTCTCTCCGTTCTCATTATTTTCCCTTGAGAAGAGAAACTCATCAGGAAAGTTTTGCAATTTGAGATAACTCATTTTGTCTCTGAAAAGGTTCCTTTCTTTCGCGAAGCACTCAAGCAGGAACGAAATGCGAGGAGAAAGCAGCAGTGCCTGCCTGTGTTTGCGAGCGAACTGGGAGACAAGGAATATAAATTATACATAAAGCACTTTTATATTATTCTTATGCACAGCTTCCACAAACTACCGGCGAGAGTTTCACTTCTCTGAAGTACCCATTTGCATGTAAAATTCATGGTTTCGAGGCACAGAAGCGCGGAGCTTCTCAAAAACTAATATTCTGAGTATATTCTAGAAGGTGCTTTTTATTATAATGTATTTTCTTTGCTGTAGGCTTATCAACCACTACCATCAGCTGCGATATAGCAGCCATAATAATGAAAAGAAGTACTTTCACAAAGTATTAAACTAGAAACGAGACGTAGACAACAGGAAACTAGAAAGCAGTGAAAGCGAGAGAGAATAAAAGCCTTTCATTTCATTTTCACAACATCCCCCGACAGAAAATTCCATCTCTTGAATTCCTGCCTGCCTGCCTGCCTGTCCTCTTATCTTCTTCTTTGGAAAACTTTCCTAATTAGTCTCTGTCTTTTACATCGCTACTTCGCTAAAGTTGCGTTATTTGTTCAAGTCATCAAAGTTTTATGCACGCGCAAGGGAGAGAGAAATTTCGAAATTCTGCTGCCTTTGCCTCTGCCTTTATTTTATTTTAGACGTCCTATGTAAATGTGAAATGCCGCTTCATCAAATCTTGAATTTATCGTTTCATTTGAGAGGAGATAAAAGACAAGTTTTAAGAGAATAAAAGTTGGTCGGTCGGTCCGGGGCTCGTGGTTGAAGTTGGAATGGAATCTTGGGGAATGAGACTTGACTCTGAAAAGAATCTCCCTTCTCGCTATTTCCATTGTCATTTGTCTCGCCTTCTTCTTGAAAGAGAGATAATTTAAATTTACGCTTGAGCTCGAAAGTTTTTAAGGCACTTGTCATTTGCATTTATTTGATTACGCACAGCTAGGCGCAGCGACACGAGGCACGTGGCGTTTCCCTTTCTTTGAGGTGAAACATTCACAAAATTAAAGGTACTCTTGTGCCTCGGGAACCGTCTTAAGTGGCCGTGGTATTTGAGTTGATGAGATTCTGTCTTTGCTTTTGCTTCAAAAACTCATTAAAAAACAAAAGGATTCCTCCGCTTCCATTTTCACGTGCCTTTGTCTTGAAATGAGGACAGGATGCGCTTGGCTCGTGCTTTAATAAAGGAGACTTCGTCTTCTGTGAAAATGTCTACAGGAAATTCTTTTGAACAGGAAGGAAGAGAAAGCAATAAGCGCAAGCGTAAGCGTAAGAGACGGTTATTCGTAATTCGTTATTATTCTGGTACCTCGCCTGCCAAGCCAAGGCAGAGAAGAGCAGCTCAATGCCGAGGATTTCATTTCCATTCCGCAGGCATTTCGCCCTGACTCTCATGATAGAATTCTGCTGTAGAATACATAAAACGAGGAGAGTATTAAAGTTTGGATTAACATTTTCGAATGTCTTGAACGGAAAATTTTGCATATTTAATTTCCCCTTGTTTTTCGTAGTAGCAGAGACCTTTTTATATTCCGGGCTTGTGGTTTCTCCTCAGAATTTCATTTCCCATTTTCCATTCCAAGTTTTGAAAGCGACTTTGCTCAAAACTAAAGCCACCGACTCAACTCCGATTGAGCATTAAAGCCAGATTATGCATTCCTTGCTCGGAAAAGCCTCATGACTAGACTATAAAGAAGTCATTCGTAGTTAATATTTGGTTTTCCTCTCTCACGTCGCGGCGCAGTGTGAAGCCACGCTGAAAAGGAAAACCCAAGGTAGAAATTCATTTTCTCACTATATTAAAACTTTTATATTCCATAAATATTTCATTCCTCGAGCGAACAGTATAATTCAATCTGTGCGGAGCTGCGCACAGAAAATTTTACCGCGTTGTGTTGATGTTGAATTTCTGAATTACGCGGCAGAGAGAAGCTGAGCCTTTCCAGCTGTATTACGAGTTTTTCGCAGCAGGCAGGCAGAATTTTGCTGTAAAAATCATTCTTATATTCGCCATTGTGCATGATTCCACAGAATCGGGAAGATGCATGTCCCTTCAGATTTTCTATTCAGCTTTCTCTCATCTCACAACTGCGAGCTGGGTTATTATTATTGTCTCTTGTATAATGTGAAATGTTAAGTTACCATATTCGTGAGTTATTTTCCCGTCTTCCTCCTGGAAATAATATTTTATCTTCCAGTCACTTTCACCATTTGCGGCAGTGCACAAAGCGCAAAGCGCATGTTGACGTTTCGAAACACGTACTTTTCTTCTGTACACATTGCCAAAAGTTTAATTCTAATTCTGATTTCGGATGCAAAGCGGATCATCAACAGACGCACAGACTTTGGCAGTTGGCATTTGAAATGCATAGGCTTTATAATAATGAGCAGGATGAGAGTCTCTCTTGTGAACAAAGTAAACGTAAACGTGCGGCAGTATTTGCGAAGAAAGAGGCTCTCATCTTATTGTCTTTTCCGTACATCCCGCCGAAGACAGCCGCTCGTTTTATTATTCTGAATAAGCTCCTGGCGGCCTGAACGCATTGCTTTGTCGCATTTTCATGACATGTATTATTGTCATTGTGTTTTGAATTGAAATTCAAAGAACAGACGCGAAAGTCTGCTGTCGCTTCAGAATTTGAGATTATTTTCTCTCTGGTGCTGGTTATTTTCGAAGAGCGAAGAATTGTCTGCACAGAATTCTGTATTTTAATCAGCTTTCCCTACATGCATAAGCTTTGAGGATTGGAGAAGGAGAAAGAACGAAAAATCTGTACCCTGTTTAGTTTCATCTGCGTCGTGCATTATTATAATTCCAGGGCTGCTTCACGATATAATTTATTAAATTTTCTTTCACTTGTGACAACAAGATATCCATAATTCATGTCTCCGCCAGGCTAGGCCGGGCTTCCTCTGACTCTTACGCGAATTTAATTAATGAAGGATACTCCGCATCTGTTAAGCAAAGGGAAGTGGATGTGACATTCTGTTCTGCGCGCTGCGCCGTTTTCTGCAGCGAGCGCAGCATGTTTTGGAGGTAATTTATTGCCCGAATTCTAAATTCTCAGAGAAATGCAGCAAGAATACGTAAGAATTAATAGCCGGATTAAAAAATGGTGTTTTTTTTTCATGCATTTTCAATTCAAATTGCAATTATGTTGGGAAATAATTGTAATGCGTAGCTAACATTACATTCTAAATTCAATTAACGACACATTGCTTGACAAGACAAGGCAGCCATGACGCTTTTTCAGTGCAACTCGCAGCTTTGGCCGGATGTTCATACTCAATAATTTCAAATTATAAACGTAACGTTGTAATTATAAACTTTTAAAAATGAGAGCAGATAAAGGATAAGCTTATTATGCGTATGCGATAAGCCAGAGTTCAGTCGAGTCCAACCGAGCAACCAGCGTCCATGTTCAAAGCAACAAAAACACTCTACACGCAGGCAATAATTGCAGTTACGGGCGCAGGCGGTAGGCAGTGAATTTGGATTCCGAGTCCGTGAATTAAAATCATGCAATGAAAAATGTTGTTACACTGTGCCCTTTTTTTACTAGCATTAAGGAAATGAAACTATGCACATTATTGCATGGAGGGGAATAAAATGTCGTGCCGTGCCGTGTCGTGAATATGAGGAAGGGAGAGGAGGTAGCTAAAAATTTCATTCGCTTCATCTTTAAGCGTGTTTATGTACGTTACGTTGTTAGCGTGTGAGCGCTGCACTCCACTGCGCTGCTCGCGCTCGCTCGCCTAGTGTGAATAAGTTTTGTAAGGGAGAGAGAAGATTGGGTCTCGCCTTCTCCGCTGGAGGTGGAGTTTTTCTCTTTAGAAATTCTCAATCTTTTCTCCAATCATGGAAAAGGCAAAGAAAGAATAAAAGATCCTCCGTGTTGCGTGGAAACAGCCCAACGAGGGGTAACGTGAACATAGCGAAAGAATGCAACAGCGGAGATGCGGAATTTTATTCCCATTTTCGGAGTCATTTTACGGATGAGTTATTGCACGACTTGGCTTGGCTTGGCGTTGGCATAAATTGCTGGCTGAGTCAGAATTCGAAATTAATCACTGAAGCACACCATTTTGAAAGAGAATCTTGCCTTAATGAAGTCATTCGAGACGTTTTGCTGGCTGGGCTCGAATTTTTCGGGCGAAGATTCATTAGTTTGAAATGCACAATTCAATTCCGAGTCGCCCAAACTCCAAAGAGAAGTTGTCTCGTTTGTCTGGTGAAGCGAGTACGGAATGATTCAATGCACCGTTTCAAATTACGAGTTACTGCAAGCGCAATTTTAATGAATCGCCATAATATCTTGGCTCATAAAATAGCATCACACGAAGTGGTGTGAAGGGTTTAATTTTCTTTTAAGTTAATGAGGAACTCGCAACTCCATCCTGCTTTTATGTTGGTTCAAATTCAGGCTTGGCTCGGAGGGATTAATAAATAAAAGAAATTAAATCGGGACTGAGAAGAGAAGTCTCTCTCGCCTGTTCTCTTTTGAAATACTTTGGTGGAATATTCCAAAGTCTCTTCTCTAACTTCGTCTCATTTTACGGCTCCTGCCTTAAAGCCCTTGGCTTTTATTACCACATTCTGAGGAATTTTATTTTATTTCGAGAAAATCGTATATTCCAGTCGTATTTCAAAGGGATTAGTTTGCATTCCTCTCATTTCCATTTTGCATAGGTTCGAAGCGGTAATTATGCAAAGAGAATGGCGCTAGAAAGTTCTGTTCGCTAATAAAATTGAATTCCTCTTCGACTTCTATTTCTAGAATTAGAATCTTTTGTGGCCCAACTTTGCGTTTCCTGCTTGGCATGCCTGCTTTGAAAAGTTCTGCTCTATAATCAAGTTTCGCCATTACTAATTCCTCTCAGGGCTGTAGGGCTCTCGAATTTCTTCTCCTTTCTTGTTTTCTGCGTGCGGAATGGAAAGACGGAAGCAGCACACTTATCCTTTGAAATGGTTCTTTTAATTAATTTTAATTAAGCCTATTGAATGTGAATAATTTTTAGTGGTGCTGACTACAGAACGGGCGAATGGCGAAAGCGTGTGTCTCTGCCGCACATTTCCAAAATTTCCATTCATTCCGTGGAATAGTTTCCAAATGAATCTAAAATTCTTGGTCCAACTTGAACTTCTTGGTTTCCATTCTAATTAATCCACACAATCTGATTTTACTTGCAAGATATTCCCATTCGGCTTCCTAATTTGCAATTTAGAATTCTAACTGGAGCTTTAATTGAAACAGAAAGTTTGAACTAATATTCTAGTGTTCTAGTGTTTTGAAGAAGAATTCTAAATGAGTTTAGAGTTCGTTGAATCCCGTACCACCAACACACCGTAGTTTCTTGTGGACATTGCAGGCCTAGAACAGCATTAACTTTAAATGTCTGCCGCATTTCGAATAAAATTTTATTCATTTACACTCACTGAAACGGTTGAATTGACAAAAATTACATTTGAAATTGATCTGACATGATAAAGACAGTTTCCTTCTTCGGTGCCTTCTTCCACTCACAAATTCTGAACAAAGTATGGCTTGTTCGTTCGAGGGAATGCGAATCGAACAGCGAATGAGTTGAAGCGGTTGAAACGGAAGCCGCTAGATGTTCCAGAGGCCAACAAAGCAACAACGAAACTCCGGACTGGAATTCCAGTTTATAAGCAGAGCAAAAGTATGTACAAGCCGGGTCTCGCTTTCTCGCTTCCTTCTGTGCATGAACTCTTTTTTGTATTGTACAAATGCCATGCCTCCAGTGCTTCTAGTCACAGTCCCCCCTTCACACTTAATTTAAATTGCAGTCAATTCTTCTTCAGTCGATCATGCAGAACGATATTGACGCTAAAACGTAAGTCGAAGGCATCTTGCAATGCAATCTTGAAGTCCGAGTACGCACGGGAAATTTGATTGTTATTGCAGCCGCGATAGAAAAACAAGTCGCATCGCAATTGTAATGAGGCATGAGAGTTTATCAAATAATTCATAATTTCCTTCCAATTTTGATGATATATGAACACAAATTGTGAGAATTTCGCCTTTGCCACAAAGGACCTTATCGGGTTTGGCCCGTTTTTGGGCCACCTCCGAGTAGACTAAAAAAATCGAGTATTTTTAGAAACCTTAGGTCCCACTGATTCTAAAACACATTTGATTAGGCCCAGACTCGCATGCAGCTAAAAGTTTTAATATAAGGGAAATTTCATATAAGCTATAGGTATAGGCACCACAGGATATAGGCTTTTTTCCTTCGCCTTAGGAATTTGTTATTCGATACAACACTTCAGAAAGCATTTGTCCCTTTGTTGCTTCAAGCATATAATTGCATGTGAAAGTACTTCGGACTCCCCTGTCTCGCTCAAGAAGTACCTAAGTCCTCTGGGTTAGTTTTAATGATCGTAATCGGACGTAATCAAACGACATATTGACATGCTAAACGCTGCAAGTGCTCAGCATCTGAGAAACTCTTCTCCAATTAAATTGGTGCAGGAGAAGACTCGCTACAGCTACAAAGAGATTTTTAATGAAGACAGCGACAGGCGGTGTTTCTTTGTAACGAGCTCGAGTGCAGATTCACCAGACTCAGAACGTGTTACGCGTTGCTTTGTAATTTGGGCGTTCTCGTGTGCCCAAATTATAGAGCAGTACGAGTGAAAACATGGAAATCATTTGTTCTAGGACGCTAAACTCCAAGTTCCTTTGTCACATCTCAATTTCTACTCAGGCCAGGTAAACGAGTCATTTCAGTCATTTCATCAACAATGCGGAAGGCAGAAGGCAGAAACTGGAGAATAAATTGAAACGATTTAAAATGCTTTGATATTTTCTGTCTCCTTTTTACAGTCGAATGATTTTTAAGTTGTACCTTCTCTTCCTACGTCTCTTTCTAGTTTCCTTTCCAGTTTTCAAATTAAAACATGGTGTCTCATTTACCTGAGCACTGAACGGCCTTTTTTCTTTGTAGTGACGC
This sequence comes from Mesaphorura yosii, assembly GCA_009869945.1. Classification (NCBI taxonomy): domain Eukaryota; kingdom Metazoa; phylum Arthropoda; class Collembola; order Poduromorpha; family Tullbergiidae; genus Mesaphorura; species Mesaphorura yosii. The sequence goes on from WIXG01000112.1 coordinate 106,118, forward strand.
AGCACTGCGTGCAAGAATAGCTGACTTGAGATGGAAAAGTAAAATGTTCTCTCGTCTCTCAATTTAATATTGCGATATTTCGAACAAGTCAGTCACATTAAATTGTATGTCCAATTTCCTCCTGATTACTGTTGGGATTCAGGGACTCATTTAAAGAACATCTCGCAAGAGGGAACGGAACATAAATTCTGCGCGTTCTCGTCTAAATTCTGGTTCTGGCTTTGCTGCTGCCTGGGCACCAGAATAACTTGCTGGTCACCTTGATCCACGAAGCCAACGAAATGCTGAATGAAGCCAAAGCGGCGACTGACTGGCGCCGAACGTCCTGCCAAAGTTCGTCATTAAACTGCGTAATGACGTAATTTCAATATTCACCGGAAAAATCCTACGGCCTCTCCAATCATGCTGCTGGGGTCTCCAGGAAGTGAAAAAATAGAGGCAGTTTCTGGAGCGTCTGTGAATTAATGATAGGAAATTTTCGAATTTGATTGACAACGTCACTTATTTTAATGGCGCCGTCCGTCTATGAATATAATTTGGGTAAATTAATAAATGAGGGCAACCTTGGCCTATCAGAAATCACTCCATCACGTGTCGTTGAGTGTGATCTCAATTTTTGTCTGGTGAGGCTCTCAATATCATCATCATCAGAGTTCATCACCTTCAACTGCCTGCCTGCTTCACTCCGCGTGGCCGTTGGCTTTCGTGATGAGTGATGAGTGACGACTTCTTCTGAACAGAACCTTTCCTAATATTCTGCACGAAACCCAAGTCCGCATTAAAGTCAGCACCTGGACAGGGCATGCACTTAGCACGTAACATTCTTGAGATGTACGTGGCAAGAATTGCGTAAGGCTCGAGGACTGCCACTGCCGGTATCGGACAAGGGGCAAGAAGACCAGTAATGCTTCTGCCGTCACTTCCCCTCTTCCTCTTTTTCTGCATCTGACGCGTATTCGCTCGCATTGTGTAGAAACCAGTTTTGAAATTATGGAAGTGAGAATTGAGATAGAATTACGTCATGGACGGGCAAGGGTTGCATACATTTAATACGTATGATGTACGGTGCATGATACACGAAAGAGTAAACATATTGCAACTTTTCATGGGTCTCCTCTCCGCTCTACATTTGTACGTGCAAAGAAAGAAAGTGTCCGAGGATCGTCTCTCGGTGGCTCGGATTTGGGGGGCAGCATAAAAGAGGCACAAAAATGCAAAACCGGTCTGGTCACTTTTTCCGAATAAAGGACGATTTTTTCGTACTCCGCCGGCGCAATCTGGCCCGAATCTTTGTCATTGTCCGTGCAAATATCCCCGGCTCAAAGACAAAAGTTCCACTCTGTAAATACGAATTTATGCATTTTCATCATCACGTAAATCTCCGTCGTCGTTGTGGCTCTCAACTCCTTACATTTTCACTTTCATTTCAACCTATTCACATTTCTCAAATCCGGGCTCCATTCACGAATTCATGCACGGCGCGGCAGATTTACTTTTGTGACCGGGCATTCAATCGCCGTGGACAAGAATCTGCATTTTTAAAAAGTGAAACTGGTTTTCACACTATTCAGGAATTTTTTGCCAGTTGGTCCAGCAGCACAGCGACTTGGCTGCTGCATTTTAATGCATGCACGGGAAGAAATTGAATACGTGCCGGTAAAAATGCGTAAATGCGTTGGAAGCTTCTGGACTTGGCCTCAGCATTTTTCTGGGCAAGATCTCGTTCTTAATACAATTTCAGTTGCGTGTACGCGTCCAAGCTTACAACAGGAACAACTTCCTTCTTTCTGTCTGTCACACAGCATCGTGTCATAAGACTCAACTGACCAGTTCCAGTTTCCAATAATAGCGACGCACGCACGCATAGTCTTGTTCAAATTTTTTCTTGGGAAGCTAAAAGATTTTTTTTATTTCGGACCTCAAACCCGTTCGTCTCGTTTCCAGTATTTTTACGTGATTCTTAAAAATTCGTTTGTCCTGTTTTGTGTTTGTGATTTTTAACTAAAGATAAACGCTAAAAATATACGTTTGTGCTATTTGTTTGGATTTTGAGTGAATTTTTACGGACAACTGGACAACTGGCCACCGGTCCTTCATGCATACATACTACGAACTTGGCCTTCATGCTTATTGATTCAGTTTTGTTTCGTTTCTGCATTCTTCTTCGTCGGCCAGCAAGGTCAGTGCGTTCTACATTTTTATTTTGCTTTCATGATTTGCATTTGGTGAGATTATCATCACAAAACTTGGAACACTCAAGCGACAGCATTGACGTATTTATATGTGCATATTTTTGGCAGACTTCATGTTTTTGTCGCCCGACGCTTCCTTTGAAAGACGACCGTGGCTGCGAAATACGAATATTCGCATATTTAAATTATTTTATTTCCCATTAATAATTTATTGCGCTGAGTTTTGGTTTCCGCAGCCAGCGCCATTCTGATTCAGATAATAATTCAGAGTTACTGCCAAAACCAATGTTAAACGTTAAACCATGTTACATTTGTACATGTGTTTGTAGAGATTATAAAATAGGAAATGAAGCATTTCACGTTTCACATTGCGAGGGTACGCGAAAAACAGCCGTGCCATCATAAAATATTCTCGTAAACTGTAAACTGATGTTAAAGCTGTAGACTTATTTTTAAGGAAATTACATTCCATAATCCGCAAAACATGAACTACGACGAGTACGATTTAGTTCCGGCCTTATCGCCATTAGCGTTCGTTCATCGTTCGCGTTCACGTTCACGACCTGGAATTTATTGCGTCTTCTATCAAAGATAAAAACACACTGTGTTTATGGCTTACGCTACGCTGATTCCGCAAGTCGGCCGGCGAAGACTCAGAACGGACGGAAGTTCATAAAAAGTGTCGTACATCTAAGAAAGATAAGTGCAAGATTTATTCGCGGCGTTTAGAAAGCTGCTACAAGGTCTTAAAATGAGTTATCTAATTTTTGTGCAGTGAGCCGCGAGATTTGTTGTTGCAATTAAAAGGGAAATCTCTCCGTCCAAGTCGGGTGGAGTGAATTATTATCATATGCATTGGAATGGGTCTGCCTTTGCCATGTCTTGTCTAGCTAGAAAGCAAGCAGGCAGTTGATTCTTTTACAAATCGAGAATTTTCTGAAGGCGGCATTAGTTTTATTGAACTTTTGCATTAGACTCGGCGTTCCCGCGCCCATGCATAACAACAAAATCAAATTAAACTGGAAACTTTCACTTTCTTCTCAGAATCAAGTGCAGGAGCTAATAAAACATTTTCTGGGTATTTTTTCTGGCCCGAGTCTCCCTTCGCATGCATATTTATGAGACGGGAGGCGAATTATAAAAAGGGAGAACGAAGCACAGCTACAACAAGCCGAGCAAACAGTTTGCATGCAGAGTTCAAAGAAAAAGTCCATAATTCTTGCACTTACTCTGAATAATTCCGCATCAAGTCCAATATTAAGTTACGGAGCGAGGCAGACACTCCAATTATTATCGAAGGAAGGGGAGCAGAAATTGAAACGAGCGGAGCAGTGCAAAAGATGAGAAAAATCGTAGGCTGTATGAATAAATCCCCATCGTGCCCGTGTCGTAATGATTAGGTTTCTAATTTGCATTTTACGGAGAAGGAAACGAGCGACCGGGCGAAAGAGAGCGTGCTCACAAGGTTCTATTTTTCCTTTAAAACTTTAAATTACGAATTTTAATTAGGAAGAAAAGTTGAAAGTTTTTCATTTGAGAGGAGAGCGAAAGAAAGAAAACACATTGTACAATGCATTGAAGAGCGCGAGCGATGCTGCGATAGCGAAAAAAAAACGAAGCGAGAGGGAATCAAGACAAACTGGAGAGAAGGAGCATCATCAAGAAGAGCGAATGCGAATGAATGAAAGCAAAAGCAAAGTATAACGTTACTGCAGACATTCAAACTTGACGACGACTCGAACTTTAGCTTTGGCTCCGGAAAAAAGTTGTGCAAAGTAACGGGAAACTTCGACCAAGAAAAAAGGGGAAACTCAGCCATATTTTTTACTCCTCTCTCGCCTTGCTTTCTTCCATGCCATTCATTCCCGTGCCCGAACTGCAGCACGTCGCGTGCGTTGCCCAGGCCAGAATGTACACGCATGCATTAATTCGAGAGAAAGAAGAAAAGAATCGCGACAAACTCCACCCAGAAATTGATCGAATTGTTGGACCAATGATGAAACATCTGTTGAATCGATTTCCCCTGCTTTCTTTTTTCTTGTCATGCCATTTTTGTGAGGGCTGCGTGTAGTGCAGTGCATGCGACCATTTTTGACTGAATAATTTTTATTCCCCTGCTCTCGTGTATGCTTTCATTTATTCATTGTGCATCGGGATAAAGAATTGAGTGTTGATCTTTGAATTGAAATGGCCAGTTTTGTACTTGCCAATTCCATTGCAGATTCCAGATTAATACTAATTAATGATTATGAGGTGATGAAAATGAAATGCGTAATGTTTCAAGTTCAATGAACTTGAACTTGTGTTTGTGCGTTATGTCAATTTCAATTCGCACCAAATCCAAATTCGAGTCTTGCCTGCGCTCAGCTCAATACTTCAGCCCACACACCGCAACCTCAGCATTGCACTGCATTGCGAAATTGGATTAATTCGGGTTCGCGTTATGACACCAAGTTATGCCTTATGCCTTACATTATGCGTTATGTAGCCAGTAGCGGCATTCCACAGGCGAGTCTCGAGTCACTTGCTTGGTTACTGGTGGCATTCGTGTAAACACGACCAGGACAGAATCACGGAATGAACGGTGCCAATGCCAATGTGATGCGAAAGTCTCTTGGTTTGGTTTAGCTTGGCTTGCATTTACACACAGGCAGGCACGGCACGGCACGGATCGAGAGTGGCAGTGGCAAGCTGGTGATTTTAGCAGAATTTTAGTAGGTTTCATTGTGGTCGCGGTGTTGTTGAGGTCAGTTCCAATTCTATAGTCTCCTAAGCCTCTGCTGTGCCGTGCCGTATCCCGTTCAAGTACTGGATGATGGCCGTGGCCGTGGCTGGCTGGTGAATGTCCTCACGAGATAGACTTACAATGTATAGCCACTGAATATAGGGCAAATGCAGCGTATTAAAATGCAGAGCGATAGAATTTATTACAGCCAAGTGATGGCGGTGTGACGTGGCGTGTTTACATGTATTCCTAATTCAATTATGAAATGAATGGAAATGAACGCCAGCCGACGACGACCGAAGACAAGGACACTTCATTCATTAGGACTACTCAACTCAATCGTTTGATCACAATTCGTGGTCTGAGTTGCGTTTGTATTTCTTCTATAATACGGATTGGAACTTTTAGAACAAATTCCTGTTTGCAAAATGGCAAGACATTTTCTGAGCTCCGCCATGAATGTATATGAATTGCAATGTGCAAGTTTTTAGTGATATGCTTTAATGCAACAAAACTAAACCGATCATCAACGAAAGAACGAGTAACAGCCAATAGTCAAAAATTGGAAATGAAAATGCGGATTTCGCAATTTTATTTGCTCCCGTGATGGATTTATTCAAGCGTTCACCCGACTTGGTTCAACTCTCAGAACGCGCATAAAATAATTCATCGACATTGTTCTTCGTGCTCGTATTCGTTTCGTTACTTTGTAGCTATTAATAAATGTACTTATAATATTATTTCATAATGAAGGATTTTGAATTAGCGGAAGAAGCGCAGAGAGCGAGAGTAAAAATTATTGAGTGCTGTACAGCGCCCGCGCTCGTGCAACAGCGTCTGGTTATTAAAATTTTAATTTTCCCAAATTTCAGGCTCTTCTCCCTTTTATCCTTTCTTCTTTATTTTTCCCGCACCCGCACCATATTTTACTACTGCTGCTGCAATGTACCGTGCTTCATTCACCATTCTTTCACTATTTGCTAGATCACACGTCCGCCAGGCTCAGACTCTCAGACACCAGTTTTTGAATAGGAACAATGAAAGCGGTGCGAGCGTTATGAAAAATATGAGTCAGAATATTAATTTTGAGACAAGGAAGGGTAATTACTTTTCGTATAATACAAGCAGTGGCAGTGGCAGGGCACGGAAAAGAATCCTCTTCCCTGCTCTCGCGCGTGTGCAGTGAACAGCGAAGTGAAGGAGTCTGGCATTTATGAGAGAAAAAAGAAGAAAAGAAGATTTGTGAACCAGGGTCGGTCTTAAAATTAGATTTCGTCTTTAATAAGTTCGTCTTGCCTACCGCTGCACTGCCTTATTAAAGCGCAAGATATCATGATCCAGCTCCGGCCGACCCGAACAATGGCAAGCAGGCCAGAGCGTGTGAGATATGAATCGACCGGGGAATACGCCGTGGATGATAAGGACGGCAGTGTCGAGAAAGAAAGGGATTTTTTCCACCCTGAATACGCATGACGCATAAGGCACGGTCACAGATAAAGATAAAGAGAAGATAGCAGACAAAAGAATGGAAAACTGCTTCAAGTTGAAGCTGAAGCTTCTTTTCTTTTGTTCCCCATCTCTTTATTCGCACAACCTCAAATACGCGATAGCGTTATATGAAATTCTTGATCTTATTTTCTCATAAAACAACGCAGTGTATGTGCATGTGAAATGCTCTTTTCTGGTTTCTGGTGTGGTACTGTAATATTTAATTTTTGAATTCCCTTGCCTTGCCTCTCTTTTAAGTTGAGATGAAGGATCTCTTGATATAACCTTTACGAACGCGGCGCGCTTGCCCCAAACCATATGCCATAACCAAATCCACCGCGGCCAAATATCAGAGTGAGCGATCAGTAAAAGCTGCGCTGAACCGAACGCTAGGAACTTGGCGTTAATTGGTTAACAAAATCTCAAAGACGCGTTGCGCAATTTAATTACACATTCGATAATCAAATTGAGGCGAACTTAATGGTAAACGATTTCAGGGCTTTGGTCTTTGGGAATTTTTCTTTGAGTATTTTTGTGTGATGCCGACTTAAATTGCGTTGTCAGCGCTTGCTTGCAGGACGCGAATGCCTAAGCGGCAATAGAAAGAAGAGTAAAGAGTTTTATTGCTGAATTGCTCTGCTGAGGGAGGCAGATTCATTTCCCTATCAGAATTTAAGCGCGCTGGCGCTCTTGCGTTGTAACAGCGAAATCGACGCACGGATAGAGAAAATGGATGGGAGATATTAAAGCCAGGAGAGAGAAGACGAGTCAAGCACTTTTTAGCTCTAATTAATGATTTTCGTTTGATCCCATCTTTCGCTTTAACTTCTTTTACTTCCTTCTCGCTGCTTTTTACTTTTACGTGACAGGCTTTCTCCTCTCCGGTGCTGGCTGGCATAATTTTGCCACCCCGTGCCTGCACGATAAGCCATAGCTATGGCCATATTGTAAAATGGAGCGCACATTTCACATTTCCTGTATCACATTTGCCTACAAGTCGAAGTCAAGTCACAAAAATGCAGATAAGAGAAGATCCATTGCACTGTCGCACTGCACTATACTGCTTCGTGTGTATAAACAAATGCATGTCATTACCATTTAAAACATTACCTTAAGTACTAAATTTAATTGAGTCATGAATATGTATGCAATTTACCATTCGCTATTCCCATCCTCTACCCTTCTTGCTTCATGCATCTTGGATACTTGCAACTTGCTCTTGACTGCGTGCACGTTGCGTTGCGTGTGTTTGTCTTGTGTTTGGATGTAACAACTCATTCGGAATGCGCACAGCCTTTCTCGTGCCGTGCCTCCTTCCAACGTAAACGTAACTTTTGATGTGATGTATTTTTTACCATTTCAAAGTTGAAATGTATGTAAATGAAGATATCCTTCACTGTCGAATGAAATGCCCCTGGGAAAATCGTATGCAGAAGCTTCCATATTGGCTGAGAGACTGAACCGCCTGGGTAAATAACTTTGAACGCAAACTTAAACTTAAAGGTTAAGAAGCAGCAGCGTTTTAGGCAGCATTCCCTTGAAAATGGGCGCACCTTCTCCAGAATTCAACTAGAAATCGAGTTTGTTCGAAGAAAACGGTTCCATCCAATGAAAAATACTGTACCTTGAATAAACCTAGCCCGGTCATGTCAAGCGACGAGCACGCTGATGTACTAAGAATATTCTTTCTCTCTCCCAACTACTCAACTTTCTTAACTTGTATTGTAAAATATAACATTAAACCAAGGAAAACCGAGAAAGATGAATGTCCTGCAGCCAAAATTATCTGTGTCTGTTTTGTTAGCACAGGCGGCAGTGTAAAATTGTAAAATTGTCTATGTAAACTAAAACGCAAACGCGGCTGAAGGCTCGACTCAAGCGGGCTACTTTTTCTTACTCGTGTTCTAGAAAGGCCTGAAAGCGAGACGTTGTGAGAGAAAGGAAAAGATGATAAAGACGAGAGATAATTTTGCACGCGGATGTAATACGTGTAATCAGTAACTGCCTCGAAAGACTCTCTTGCTTTTGCTCTTGCGGAGGCGGCATTTTCATTTTTGTAAGCCTGCCGCGAAAGGCACGACGGCACGACAGAAAAAGTTCTTGTCTTGTCTCAGTAATCCTTTACACTCATTTCATTATCTATTTTCTTGCGGTGATGGCAGCGAAAATTCATGACGGACACTTTGTGTATGTTTTCGGGCTTTAATGCAATTAAGCACACCCCCAGAATACATTAAGCCAAAACGCGATGCGAGGCGGAGACGGGAACTGGGATCAAGGAAAAACTTTAAATGAAAAAGTGAAAGTTTTTAAATAAATGTAATTTAGTTAAGAAGACAACTTTGAAACTTGGTATGGCTTGGCCCTGGGATGGTACAAGAGCGAGTACGGGAACATATATTAATTACAGTGCCATCATGTACCGCGACTGTGACTCGTGGGATACTTCGAGGGTGCGTGGCATGGAACATGAAATTATGGCATGGCGTGGCGTGCGGCATGGCCTTATTATGACTGTAGAAGCTAATACTTCAAAATGAAAGTAATAAGAAAGTATAATCATGATAAATAATGGGCTTAGATGATATTTTTAATATCTCGGGGTTCTCCGTAATGACAATGCAGGCAGGCAAGTGTAAGAGTCCAAGCCCAAGTCTTCCGTGTACACAAGAAAGGGAAGGATTAAATGCTTGCCTTGGGCTTGTATTTAAAAGAAAGTGTAAAGAAAAGGACAGGAGAAAAGAAGCTCGTCCCATCCCGACCAGGGAATATGACATTAATTCCATGCTGCGAGGATACTGAGACAGTAATTATTCTTCGTAACTAACTCATGGATGTGCCGCACTGGAAATTCATTTTTGGGGGACGCGGACGCAAGAAAAATGAAAACGTTTACGTATTCTCGTTCTCATTTTGTAGAAATAGTTGATCTTAGACGCTCAGCTTTTAATGCGCCGCGCCGGAGCAGGCTTTGCTTGTTTCACGCATTCTGTTATCGTCAAGATAATGATCATCTCAGCTTCAGCATATTGTGCTGTGTTTTATGTAATTGTCTCGTTATGTAAATTTCTTGCATTGGTATTTGTTTCTTAAATCTGTTGCAAGTTACAACAATAGAAGCGCAATTCCCTTCATATCTTCTTTACGATATTTCAAGATTATGCTTACTCACAATTTTACGGTGTGAGTAAAATCTGGCCTTTGACAATGAAAGGAAACTTTCATAATTTTTGCTCAACGTGCGCCTGCATTCTTGTAGCGCTCGGTTTGTAATAAATAGGAGCCTTGCACGACACGACCACGACAAAAAGGAGAAAGCAAACAAATGACTTTCACGAAAATTAAAATGCGAACAAAGGAAACTTAAATCTTTGCTGATCCATTCACAAACTGCTACACCAAACCGTGACTGTGCGCGAGCGAGCGTTGTGTGGAACTTTGTTCCAAGAGATGACATGACTTGTGTCTAAGCATATTAAACGATTGTGATTTTGTGATTAGGAAAAGGCGCTAGGCGCGGGAATGGTGTCCTGCAGTGCGAAATGTGAATAGACAAATGAATTTAGTTGACGGAAGTAGGAGCAACGAAGTTCGTACGCATGCGTAAGGAAAATATCATCTAACTAATGAACAGTCGGTTAAAATCCTTTTTCAGATTCAATTTTCCACAGCCGTCAGCACAGCACTCTAACTCAGCTCTTAATGTAAAAAATGTGTTTGAATTCGTTCACTTCATTCCAGTCAATCTAACAATGAATGGCTTGCTGGAGCGCGCATTGTTGTGGACGCGCATGGAGAATGAATGGGAATGAGTTAATGGGAGGTAGAGCAAGGCGTAGCCATTCTGATTCACGCCACGGTACAATGAATTGATGCAACTGCAACTGCAACACACTGCGGTCTTGTATTCAGTGAACGACTCGACTCGACTAGCTTGCTCGCTGAAACTGCAACTGGAACGATATCGGAAGTTGACTTGACGTGTTAACAAGCATATCGAATCAATACTGATGGGCATTGTACACATTTTGTACGGTTGGTCGGTTGTCCCACTTTCGTTTCGTACAGCAGGGCACGGCACGGGAAGGCATGTCAGACAGCAACAGCACGACATCGAGTACTCCGTACTCAATATGGGTTACCCAATTTCACGCGACGAAAAAAATTAACCTGTCCCCTTGGGCCACCTGCTAAGTATCCATGTTCCATTGTGCCGAGCGCCGAGCCAACACAATGGAAAAATCAATTCTGTAAAAATTGAACTTGTATTTGAACAAGATTTTTATTGTAAAATTATGTTCCCGTGTCCGCGTCAGTCAAGTCGTGAACGATGCGATGATGATTTAGTGATTAATTGTGCTTTGTCTGGTGCACTCGACCTGTCTTGTTATTTAGAATTCTAAGATATTGTAGGGCAACGTTTTGCTGGCGTGCCTGGAACTTGTAGTTTGTGTTTATATTTAGCCTTATCAGCTTTACTTTTGACGTGACGTGATTTGTGTCTTGCGAATAGCGAATTCTTGTGGTGCTCTGCACTGTGATAAATCCGACATACATTTTATGTATTCGTGAAGATGAAGATGCAGTTGGGAATTCTGAGAAAAGAATAAGGTCAAAGTTTATATTTATCATAAATATTGCAAATGTATTCAGTGACATCGTGATTTCGATTACGGGATTACAGCTAATCAAGCATATGGTAAATCGTGCCTGTGCTTATGTGATTGTGATGTTGCGAAATTGAATCTTGTCGTCAAGCTGCGCTGCATGAATCATCTCGGCAAGGGCACGACTCGAACTGAAGTTTCTTTTTCATATTTTATCAATGCCAATCTTGCCATGCTATACCGAGAATATCTTCTTCGGGTCTTTGAGTTCACCAAAAATCAAAAGGTTTTGGAATGTTGATAATTTTTCTTATACACATTTTGCAACATGCAAACTGCAATGCAGAAATTGCACAAGCCCAAGGCTACAAGCACGTGGGAAGGTATTTTGCAGTGGAGGGACGACCTTGGCCGTCAGTACATAAATTTATAAGCTTGGTCTTTTTTGGTTAAAAGTTCATGCTCGGCGCCTGCTTAAATTAAACTTCCAAGCATCGTCTCTCCTCGACAACTGAAATTTTGCTCTTGGCTGTACTTTCTTGGCTTGGCCTGCCCGTGAAGCTCGAATCTCATTACCACATTTTTGTTTTCCATGTAATATTTAATATTGTTACAAGAGCAACTCTTGCATTTACAATCGCACATGTTACTTGACTTCTTCAAATCGTAAAATATTTTGTTACTGAACTTGAAAGCGTGCACACTCGAGACTCGACGTAATAACAAAATTACAAAACTCATCGTCGACGCTGCGCTGCCCTGGTCGTTCGAATTCCAATTTTCATACCAAATCTCGTTTGGTACCTGTTTAACGTTAACGCACTCGTGCTCCAGATTACCTGAAGCCACAATTTACCTCTTTCGAAGCTCACAATACTTTTTTTGTAGGATTCGTTTAGACGGCACCTGATTTATACTTTATACACCTGCAATGTACTGTGCTAAAAGATTGCAGTGATCAAAGTACTGCTAAAATAGCTTGGTTTTAATGGCCTTTGTCTTCCTCGAGAACACAACGACAAACGTGTGGCATTGACATTGAACTTCAATATTCTATTCATCTATTCCTTCTCTCACATGAAAAGTGAGCAGTTCAAAATGAACAGTTAACAAATAAAATTGCGCCTGTACGCGTGTGGTCAGCGTCAGAGTCACATTTCTACATTGCTCGCTAAATCCGAGGAAAAGCAAAAGTGCAAGCATCGCAGAATATCAAATCTGCTGGCTTAAGGTAAGGAACATCCAAATTTTGTAACGCAATAAAACAAACTGATTTCAAGTCATTAAATTCGGGTCGCGACTTCTATAAAAATTGAAAGCGCTTCTTGACTTCTGAGATGTGCGTTTATGAGGTCGTAATTCGCAATTTCTGCGAGTGGATTCCGGGCCAAAGAGCAATTTCAGCTTTAGGCCGCAAATAAAGTGTTATAGATTCCTGACTCGCCGTCGGGTTTACATGTACACCAACTAAATCCTCGTAATTCTCCCTTCTTGGCCTGTTCTGTTCTGCTATGCTCACCGGTTCTTTTGCGAAACCCGACCAAGTCATGGGTTACGAGTTTATTCGATTCCAGTTTACGTGTTAAGCGAGTTCTTGTCTTCTTGTTGCCGCTCTTGTTAATGTCGGACATAAAACCTGAACATGTAATGACTCTCTTGTAACTCACGCTTGTAGCAATTCCTTTGCCAAATGCCATTATTTTTATGAGTAATTTCTCTCATTAAAATTCAACGTACATTCTTAATTAATTTGAGCAGAAAACGCAATGCGCAATACAAAATATGGCAAATTGCATCCACTTCAAAATACTTTAAAATAACAACAGTTGGTGGCCAGAGTTTGAGTTGGGCATGCTTGCCATACGTCAAATATGAAGAATGAAGCGTGTGTTACATTTATCCTTTATCAATAGTGCATTTATACGTGAGAATCTGACCACCGAATGTCATTGTAGAAAATGAATTTGTAAAATGCCAATTTGGCAATTTAGAAATATGAACAATTCCATAACGCAGAAGTCATGTGATTCTTTTGCCTCTGGCTGCCTTTCGCGTTAATGAAGTCATCTGTTGTTAATATCCGCTGCTGCTGGAGAGCCGAGCAGATAATGACCATGACCACGAGGCACCGCGGTCACAGGTGAGGACGCTAATTGACTCCTGAAATTGGAATTGTACATCACATCTGCGCACCGCGAAGCGCGGTGCTCTACGAGCACGTACGCGTATAGTAAACAGCTCGATAATTTTGTACATCGAACGTACACGTTTTTAGTTTTTGCATTACGAGCTTTGTAGACTTAGACTTTGTACGAAATCTTCCGATCAATTTCCAGTGCGCTGCAGTTTCTTTCCATGGTCGCGTATTCGCGTTCGTGTCCCGTCCGCCATCGCCATGAAACTCTTCTCGGAGCTGGACGACGAAGAGAGCAAAAATTCATGCGTTGTACCGTTGCGCGTGTGCGTGATGCCCAAAAAATGTACACTATTGATTTTTTTTTATAATAACCATACTCATACCAGGGAATTTTTACTGCAGCAAAGGGGTGGCGCTAAGAAAGAAGGAAGGAGAGGAACAGCGAGGCCGAAAAAACGCACGGTCTTTTCATAAGCATGCATACTGCTACCGACTACGACTAGTGTCTATAAAGTACATGGAGATGGAAAAAAGTTTGTGTTTACTTTACTTTTACTTTACTGTACTCGCGGAATAGAGAGTAGAACCGAGAAAGAGATGTCTTCGCTTCGCTGTGCACGAGCGTTCTTTTTCAAAGGGGCAGCCATAAAGCCCTGCTGCGTGCCGCGGCTGTACAGCCAAGCAAAGTACAACTTTGCATTGATGCCGCGCGTCGCATGTAAGACGAGAGAAAGAAAAATGAGTGCGGCATGAACTTTCAAGAAAAAAGGGGAGCTAGCAGCGAGCGGGTGGACTACACTGTAAATCGAATTTCTGTCAAGTCTCGAAAATTAAAGCACAGCCGGGAGAAAAAAGTTGATGATTTATTTCGCAGAGTGCACGCTCGCTTTCTTATTATTATGCTATTATTAAACTTTTCTCCTTCGCAGCGTAGACCAAATTAGATTTTTTCCTACGCCAGAATATTATCCTTGCTTTTTGCATATAAAATATATTCTGGGCTCCGCACACAAAAGAACTGCGCCTTGGCTCTTTGCTTTGTGATTTACTTGATAAAGGGCAGGCGGGCATTATACGGAACGCCAGCCTATAATTTACGACCATGTTAACGCGGTTCGTCGAACCATAATTTGACTTTTTACGTTCTCCGCTTCAATTTTTCATCTTGAGCCATTAAATCGCTTCTTCTACGCCGTAAAACTAAAAGCAAAAGAGTTCTAACGATTTTGAAGTTTCGCGCTTCAATGACTTTCATTTCGCTGTGCTAATGTTTTTCGGTACATGTAAAGTAACGCATGTACCCTCAATTCAAAAACGATTTGGTAAACGGTACGCTGCCAAGTCAAGCATATCTTAAAAGGCTATTATAAGCGACTTAGGAAATTGCACTTCCTATGTGTTGAATCTTGATTGATTACTTGGCTACTCGATTTTGACATTTGTGTATAGGCGATAAAGTGGCCGGACATGCTGAAATGTCGAAAGTGCTCTCCGCAGGCATTTTTAATTGTAAACTCCTATTCACGATTTGCTCCAATCACAATCGAATCGAATCGCAGCCGTTGAGTGACTGCAGAATCGAATTCGAAGCACAGGCGAAGTGGAGACAAATTGCAAATTTTTTGATGAGCCGAGCGAGCGGCAAGAAGAATTAAATTGAGTTTGAAAAGAAAATTAGAAAAGGGAAAACTCAAAATTCGTAAATTTATTCGGTGTAGAATGTTTTGGCGTAGAATTAGAATTCAAGGAAAAATTGTCTATACCTAAAACTGAAGACTGAAGGGTATATGCGTCATAAAAGAAGTTTATATGAGCTTTCTGGGGCCGTGGGACTTTTCTTGTCTATCGTCTTTACTCTACGGTGCAGCTTTGCTGTATGGAGACAAAGCAAGCGTCAGCATGATGACGGTAATGATTCTGCCATGCCAAATCAAGAACAGAACAGTAAAGAATTCGGAATGAGAATGAGTGCCGTGCTGTCAAGTCGAGAAAAAGAAAAGAAGAGAAAGCAGGCAATGAAAAGAAGTTTCGAAAGAAAGTACTTTCTCTCTGTCTCTTCTGTCGCCGTGCTACTGCTTTGAATACATCCAAAATGAGAATTATATACAAAAAGTCTTTACTAACTATTCCTGCTTCTCCTGCGCCTTGTGAATATTCAAATTGAAAAGAGTGACACGCGAAAAAATAAGACGAAATTTCTCTTCTCGAGTTTCTAAAGTACTTTTCTTTGAGTAGCGCGCCGTCTTTCTCTCTCAAAATGTATATTTCCATCTTTTTTACTTTCTTTACTTTTCCATTTCAAATTTTACCTTCTACGAAAGTGGATCTCAAGAGAGCTGTATAACGAATGAAGGACTAACTTACAGCGAAGGAAATGGAAGAGTTCTTTATGCGAGACGCTGCGCGAGAGACGCAGAAGCAGTCTGGCAGACAGGCAGGAGGGCAGGCGGGCTCGAGAAGAAAGAAGGGAAGAAAACTTTGGGGAATTTTCTAAATTTTAATTCATGCAGCGAACCAAAAAATATATAAAGGGGAAAAAATAAATTGAAGTCGAGGGAAATTAGACGGAGCGACGGCGACCATGGAAGCAATCTTGACTCGCTTCTTCTCCAACGCCAGCCAACCAGCCAGTACTCATATTATGTACGCTTTCTACTTACTTTCTAGTGAAAGAAGCTCCTTCTTATATGATTATTAACTTTTTTCATCAGATGCACAGTAGTTTACTGTATAAGAGATAAGAAACTCGTATTTCTCGGTAAGAACTCTTTACCATCTTGCCTTTTTCGCTTCCACGTGCGCGTACGCATAACCCCCGTCTGTAAATATGAACAAGGCAAGGCAAGACAAGGCACTCGCACTGGCTGGGTTATCTCCGACTCAATTAACTCGACTCCTTCTTTTCAGCAGATTAGACGAGACGGGAATTCTTCATGCTTGAGTATCTTGAGAGACGATGCAAATAAAAATGAAGGTTATTTTATTTTTGAGCTGCTTCGATCTTAATTAAGAGTTCCTCGCTTCGAATCTTCGGGGTATTTTCGTATTTACCATTCAATCATAAATTGCATCATCTTCTTAAGGAATTTCTTGTGTGGGTCGAAAGATCTTGAAACAGGACTCGTAGAGCATTCCAAGATGGGAGCAAAGTATTGCACAGTTGAAAGATCTGACGATCTTCTGGCGCCTCGGGTTTTATTTCTGCGCTCCGCTGCCGCGGTCTTAAATTCCTAACGCCAGACGTACGCAAGTCGTTACTGCCAGCGACGAGCGACGACCGCCTTCAATACGGCTGCTGTTGTTGGATGCTGATGTTTTTGGAATTGCAAGGCGAGCATTACAAAAAGGACAACATTAAATACAGAATTCCAAAACTAAAACTTCTTCAAATGGCGAAAAGAAATAATTACAGCAGGGCTCATAAAAAGAAAAATATGCAAGCATGAATTTTATTCCTTTGTGCACAAAGACAAGAAGAGCGAAGAGAAACCACAAAGTTTTGCAAAATGCACTTTCTTTCAGGTTTGTGTCTCAGGCTTGTTTTTGTTTTCATTCGTTTCTTTCATATTTCCTCTCTGCCATTTTCTGAACGCATTTTCTTAATTCCTCGGCTTACATTCGAAATTCGAATGCAATTCATAAGGGCTCTCTTTAGTGAACAAAGGCTGTATGCATAATTCCTCTTTTGAGAAATCGTAGTTTTGTACTTTATTGCACAGATGAAGGCGGTCATAGAAAAATGTGAATGAAGGCACGTCCACGTCTTTGAACCCTTGATTTCTGTCGTCAAGAGGAAGGCTGCCAATAAAATGCAGAGGGCAGACAAAGAATACGAATGGAGAAAAAAGTTTCCAATTTTGAGAGTCTAGACCGCACATTCCTTGCACGCAGGCAGGCGGCTGTCTTGAATTGTGAATGTTTTCAATTGTGTGCCAGGGACACTTAACTCCAACTCTCACTCCTGCTCTTGCTCTTTCGTGAACTCGTGCCCGTCCTTTTTCATCTGCTGCTGATTTTCATCATTCAAGTAGCGAACTGTGAGCGTAATATGAAAGAATGTTCCACGGCAGGCAGGCAGAGCAGAGAAATTCCCTCAGGATGCGTACGAGAAAGCATTTGTAGAATTTTAAATGCCACTTTTACAATTCCGGGAAGAAAGAGCACCTCAAAAAATATGTTTGAAATTTTCTCTCTTCGGTATTGATATTTATTTTACTTTTCCAAGCCGCGCGCGTGCCCTTTGGCTGGTTGCACTAGTTAATTTTTGCTCATTTCATCGCTCAACTTTGACACGGCGAGAATTGAATGTAAAGCAATTTCCAATGTTCTTCTTTCACGTGCGCGGCCTTCATTGAGTTGCTCGAGTTTGAGCAGTGCTTGCTTTCCTTTGTTTATTGTTTACATTGCATTTTCCTCCAGCTGGAAATTGATTGAGAGTCGCAACTTTATACTTATTACTTGGAGTTGGACATGTCAGCCGCAGAAAACTGAAAGCGCCGTGAAATACGAGAGGAAAAGCGCATGAAGAAATTATTTTAATTGCCCAAACTGAATTCAGAAAACAATTTTTGCCGCGCGTCTGCCGTTGCCTTGAATGGCTTTGCCAGTTCATGCAGGATCGTACCAGAATACCGTGTTTTGATACCGCGTCTAAATTCTAAATGATTTTCGAATTTCTGTAATTTGTATCAAATGTTCAAATTACCGTCTCTACACCATGAAATCATCTTCGTCTCGAAAAGCAGGCTGAGTAAAGCAGTATGAATGGGTAGAAAACGATCAAAAGCAATTCTGATACCAAATTTCTATTTCTACTCGAATTACAAATTTCAGAAGCCTGTCTTATTTTTCTACAATTACACACTGCATAATTATTGACATTGCTCGATAGTATCGATTTTCGTCAGAATTTAAATTGCAGTGGAAATATTCTCGTTCCGTTTGCTGAAAAGGAGTTGTGAAAGTGCAAAGGCAAGCAAAGAATTGGTTGGCTGGATGAAAAACCAACCTCATAATTTTTTGCTGTATGCTTGCCTTGCTTTCGCCTTGCGACTGCTGCACTGGAAACAGAAAATACAAAAAAGGCTCAAGAGAAAACTCCAAACATGTCCAAATAATTTTGTGCATTTAAATAAATAATGAATGCTAATTATATAGCAGACAGTTTGACACACGAGTATATCTCATGCCACTGCCACTCGCGATTCGCTGTGCTCTACACTTTGCTGTGCTGAGACAGGAGCAATTATACGCAAAAAGCAGCAGTTATTTGCGGTCATTACCTCGGACGCGGACGGCACAACTGAGAATTAAAAAATGTCCGGGCTTTAAAGTATTAGAAGTAAGAATTTCAAATGTCACGGCTCAGTCAGTCTCATGAAGTTTGCTCTCTCATTCCCTATTTCATTGTGCATTATGAATGAGCTTCCATTTTGGTCGTGTACTTACGCCTTTTGCCTTTTCCCGAGTCACACAGAGTATCGAATTACGAATAATTACGTATTTACCGGCACAGCACAGAAAATGGCAGAAACTTTCTGGCCACGCATTCAAATTGCTGATGATGCTTAAATTTAGGAAAAATGTCCGCTTTAAAATGGACGCGTAAAGGCAGACCGGGTCAAGACACACAAGCATTGAAGAAAGTCATGCGTATATATGCTGGGAACCTAAGGAAGAGTCCGCCTCCAGAAACGAAGAAGACTCTGGAACGCCACGATAATGTATGTACGTATGGGTAATACTCTGTCTATTAATTTCATTGCATCATACTCCATTTCGTACTTGTATGTATGCGGAACTTAATTAAAAATTTTGCATTAATTTCCTCCTCTGAAACTGTGCCTCCTTCCACATCTTTTGATACTTGGAGTCTGAGCTTAGAGTTGTGCAATTAAATCCTGCTAGTGCTACTTTTTTACACTCGGGGCTTGCGATTTGTGATACACTCGAAGAACAAACAGGAAATAGAGAATGGCTAAAATTGCTAAAATCTGAGTCATTCCAAGAACCGAGGCTTATTTATTTGATACCCGACCGTACATATGAATGCGAATCTATGAACGTAGACTCAATATGTAATTCGAGTCAATTAATTTCTGCTTTGATATTTCTTAGAAGTGTCTTGAAAGCAGATTAATTAGGAAAGCCTACACTCTACACAAGTAAATACTGCATGAAACATAAGTTCCAATCAATGATGCGTAAGTACACAAGCTAACGAGGTAAGGAGGTTCCAAGGAACCTTCTTGTGGGCCTTCAATAACGTGCAGTCTGGATTTCGCGCCAGTGCAGTCTTTGAAAGAAAGCGTAGCAATGAACCGAAATCGCATGCTTACATCTCGGAATTACTTTTAGTAAAGCGTTAATTTCGTAATTTTTAAGTTTTGTCTATTTAAAGGCCAAGCCACGAGTGGCCCTGCTTTAAGTCGGACGGGACGCCGCAAGAAATGCATTAGATTTTGCATTTAACAGTTGATAGAAGAAGTTGATATCGTTGTTCATTAGAAGAACATGTACATGTTTTATGATTGAGCAATTAACGTGGTGATGATGGTAGTATCACTATCTTACAATAAAAAGAACCAAATATGGATTTTGTCTTGGTTTCATGATAATGATGATGATATCTCGAATCGTACAAGTTCCGTCTAGGCGAGCAGCGATTTTAGCGGATATGAAATCGCAAATTGCATTTTAAACGCACGCCTGCTCGTCCCGTATAGCAGAAAGGTGGCCCGTGGTCAATGCTTAGTCAAGACACTTCTTCGAGACGCTTCGCTCACCTGTGTAAAGTTAAAGTAAACCTGCCAGCAGCCCGGCGATGGCGTTTTCCTGTCCGTAATTGCAATTCTATATTTATTCAACAGGGCTAGCTCTCATCGCAATAATTACGCACCCGTTACGAGAGTAATTTATTACGCTCATAATTTAATTACTTGTTCCTGCTTTAACTTCGCACGCACATTAAGTCCTGCCAACTTCCAATTGATTACTTGAACGGCCCATGAAAGACAGCTTGAGAAATTGAAGTTGAAGACGCGTAACAAGCCTCCTCAAAGCCAGTAAAATTAATTGCACATTTTTGGCTCGGTATCTCTTCCCTCGTTTGTTCTTGAGAGTACTGAGTACCCGAGCTTGCTTGCCTTTGTTGACTGACTTGTTCCGTCAAATTACTCATTAAAACGGATTAATTATGGCTGTCAGGAAATTCGTGGAGCGGAGCACGTCTCGTTTTTAATGAGACTGTGCTGTTTGCTGTAAAAATGGGCTCATCAATAACTTGCTTCGTAACATGACTTTTGTTCGCCTGATGTTTTGCTGTTTGGTGCGAGTTTGCCTACGTCTTGTCTTACATGGAACCAGTGCAAAGCAAATCTTTAAGCTCAGAGCTCAGACAGAGGCAAAGGCAACGCTCAAGCAACAGCAAAAGCAAGGCATTGGATTTTTTCTTCGATCCTCCTCTTTCTCGTACAGCTTATATTTATCTCCACCTACACACGACCTGCCTTGCCATGAGACTACAGCAAAGAGGAAGTAAGGTAAAGTAGCCATAAAAGTGTAACCAATTTCCAAAACCGAAACGAAACCACAAGAATAAGCATGACTTGGCTTGTTTTGGTTCTTTATCGAAGAATTTCTCGTTCGGCAACGACCTCAAATCGCAGTGACAGTCACAAGTCGCCATTGCCATTTCAAAAGGCAATGATCTGTATCCGATTTTTGATCAACGAACTTTTACATGTATTTTAAAGGCAATCAGCAAGATGCTGCCACTGTATTGGATTGCATTAACCGTAGCTTTTGGTATAAATGCATTTGTTATGGTTTGGTGTGGAAAGTTGCTTCGGTTCGGTTTGGTTTCGCTGTACGCATTGTGAGAGCAAAACCATAAGATGCCAAGCCATGCCAGGCTGAGATTCATTTGTAATAAGATACACTGCGACTGTTTCCCACCGCGAGTCACCACCTCCACGACCGCCAACATAAGTACTCTACTTTCCACTTTGTAGCCGTGTAAGGCAGGGAACAAATGTACAAAATGCTTTGCGTACAGCGTAAGTGTAAGATGTTATTCTTAATGACAGCACGACCAACAACAGACCAAAACAACAACAAACGATTCTCGCTCTCACGTGCACGCGTGCAGTGCAGTACAGTACAAAAAGATATTTTTGTGGTGTGGAGTTTGCGTTTGTGTTTGTGGGATCATGGGAAAATTTATTCTTAATGGTTCAGATGCAAGAAATACTCAAAGTTGTAGTTTAAATGTAATGGTTGAAGCGGAAATTAGATCCGCCATTTTTATTTCTGAAAACTCAATGACCTGCCTGGCCATCGTCAAAGTGTCACTGCTCTGCGTGTGGCTTGTCCTCTTGTCTTTTTGCCGTATTTTTAGGCGTTTAGCATTCATGATCGTTCGAGTGCGACTTCTGAAGTGGTTAATGGAAGAGTTGCGTAGCTGCTTTAGTCTTTGTTCACAGCACAGCGGCATTTTCATGCTCACGACTCCTTTCTTGTATTGCGTGGAAGGGATGAAATGAAGTGCTGCATCCCTAGCGTGAGGAATAAAAGCGGCCCATGTCACGAATGAAAGGGTTGAAGACCAACTGGAGAGAGGGCATTTTCCTGTCATGAAATCACGCATCATGCTGTTATGCTCGGCTTCACCAAATGAAATTATTCCAAGCTTGTAAATGAATTACGGGATTTCATAATTTCAAAAAATTCTTGTCGGTAATCAAGTTGATGAATTATGCAACGGAAATGGGTCAGCAGTCGGCAGTCTGTAGCTGATAAAAATTCTGTTCGTCATATGTGGACAAACTCAATGCTTTTAAAGTATGTCCGCTGTTTTCTTGTTTCTCGGATTCATACTTGAAGGATTTTATTCCAATATTACGAAAATTCATTTAAGGCTTCTTTGACCTTATCACCGTATTTTAAGCATTCTGTGGTCGGCTATGGTCGCCGGGTCGCACTCGCAGTGCAGTAAATTGAGATATTAAGTTAATGACGGGTTTATCGCAAAATTAAGTTGTTGTCAAGTATTTACGTACCAGTCAGACAATGAGATCGTATCATTATTGTCAACAATGGGATGCACAGCGCATGCGCAGTTTGCGTGCGTGATTCATGAATCATGATTTCACGTTCTCATAAGTCCAAGTCATAAGCACGGACAGGGCAGTGAAGCTTCTGAACGTTGAACTCAATCCGCGTCCGCCGCGTAGCATATCATTATTATTCCCGCATCGTTATTATTTTAATTTTGTAAATTAAGTTATTTTGTAGAAAAATACTTGATGCAAGCTAATTCAGTAATGTCCTGTCCTCGCGCACCGTCATCATAACACATTATCATGAGAAATTACAAGTGGCTAATGGGTGGTTTTACTCATCAAAATGCACGCAAACTGATTTTAAATATTTCATCACTCGCAGCGTGTGCTTGCAGTCTACGTAGGTAATAAGTATTTTTTATGCATGTCCACTTCATTTTACGGTTCGCGTCCCGTACGCAATTAAAAATGCACAGGCCGCTTGCTTTCCTTGGAATAGAATTATGAGGGTTGAGACGCGAGGGCGTGTTTAGGTTTCATGCACTCGTTTATCGTTTATGAATTGTAATTGTAGTCTATCGTAGTCTCATCATATTAACATCATCGTGATCGTGAGATATCGGATTTCGCGTCCGCATCTCGTGTGAATGTGCAGGCACAAAATTGAAATACGTTTCAATGCAGTACGTTCTGCCTCTACACGAATCACTAATCTCAACAGAGCTAGTGGCCAGCGGCTAGCAAACGTAAATGCAGTGCAGGTGAGATATGAATTAAGTTCGTTGCGTTCGTACAAGAAACTTGTGTGCAAGATGCTAAAGTCGTAACTCGTAAATGAGACCGTACAAGGGTCCTGCCCGAAATCAGGTGCGCTGATGAGTCTTAATTTAAGGGCGCAAACACTTATCTCAAGAAATCTTTGCACGCCATTCGCATTAGCCGGTTAATGAAGCGGCGTGAACTGAGAATTCGACCTCCGCCGGTCCGATCTGGTCTGACCGTTGATTAAACTTGACATCCACACTCACGTTGTAATTGTCTCACATTTCTGTGTGGCGGACGATGGCCCAGTCAAATGCTGCAGTAATTTTCATACGCTTTCGCATCGCTTGCTTCGCTTCATAGAGCTCCAGTTTCGAGGTTCGGTTTCAGGATCTGTATGAATAACATTGCAGTCAAGCTGCAGTCGCAGTCGTAGTCGTAGTCTGACCATCTGTTATTTTCTCGCTTGCACCGTGCATGCTGCATGCTGCGTGCTATGCAAATGAGCTCACATTTTTTTTACTTTTTCGGATTTTTATTTTCTCTGAAAAGAACGGCGAACTGGAATCCGTTAAAAATTCTCGGAGCTACGCGCCTTACTAAAGAGTGTGGTTTATTCGCTGCAAGTTCGAATATGCGATACAATGCAAATGTAATTACATAAAACATAGCCTGGCCTGTTCCAAACTCCAGCAATGCAGCACCGAGTAAAGTACCTAAAATATGCTTGTATGTATCCAGGAAGCGAAGGAACGCATTGCGTAATGAGCATTTCGTATTCCTAATCACAATTGTCAGGTACTTTGAATAGGGAATTTTTTTCCGGAGAAAACTCTGTAAAAATGTGATTTTTTGCAAGTGTCTGCTGACCCGGCATTATCTCTCATTCAAAAGAAAGTGAAAAATGCGATTTTTTCTTGGGTGCATAAAAGTTCCTTTGATGTTGATGCGTAGTTTACATAAAATACTCATGCATATGCATGAGCGCATTATTATGATATTATTATTAAGAAAGGGTTAAATTATTTGTGTAGAGTGTCAATGGCTTGGCTGGATGGATTGTAGGACAAGCATAAAGCAAAGGGTCCACGTACACCAAAGGAGGGGAGGACTTGAGTAGGCTCAGACTCATTCTTATGCACGTCTCATCTTCACATTTTAACTTCCTCTTCCTAGTTCGCAGTTTCTTTCAGTGAGCCGAGCTCTCTTGGACTCGAAGCATTCAATTTGTCTTTATTTTCCTCATCCGATGGTCCTTTGCTAATGCCTTTACTCAAATCTGCTCTTTTTCTTGATGTACGCGAATTTGGTCTCGCGACCGTTGACTCGACTTGAGCCCCGACGTGAGAGACTGGCTCGAACATAATTTGAGCCCAGAATAATTTAAAATCCTTCAGATTTGATCCTGACTCGAAAAATGTGCACAGAAACTGTGAAAGCAAGATGCTGATTCATTCCCGAATTGTAATTTAAATTTTTATTCGGTTTAATTAGTATTTCATTGTAATTTTCTGTGGACGGAGGAAACCTGGTGCTCGTCGCCTAGAAATGCATCTTGGTCGATCTTACATCACCACGCACGCATATGCATAATGAGTAATGAGTATTATGAAAATGATGAGGATGATGACGAAGATGAGATGACTTTTTTACTTTGTTCAAATTCAATTTAGTTGGTACTTAAAGGTTAGGATCATCGCCATCACAGCGCAGCGGCCGGCGACGACGCTGAACCACAATGCAGTGCAGGAGAAAAAAAGAAATTAATTCTTTCGTCATCCTTTGAGAAGTTCGGGCAGAGAGCACAAAATTAAATTGCCTTTCGCGTTTCTTGCACGGAAAATGAACAAAAGATGCTGAAAGCTGGAGTACTGGGCCAGAATAAGGCACGATACGCTTTTTCTTGGTACTGGCACTCATAAATTCGTTCGTTGATATTCTTAAAAGTTCATGCATCAGGCCACGAAGGCAAAAATCTGCATACTACATGCATGATTCTTGCTTAAGAAGCATCATAAACTTAATTTAACGAGTGCATTAAGCGCATAAGCACCTCAGCAGCACTTGACAACAAAGGTCTCAATAAAATCAATTGACACCTCGGCATATATGCACGCACTGAAGTGTTGGGCTATTGAAAGAAATCAATAGCTCGATAAAATTGGTGTATTGATAAAATTTACCACAAAACATAACACACAACACGTCATTGACAGCGGCTCGCAGAAGGGTTCACGCGGTTCGGCTCGTTCTGTTCAGACAAATTCAATCGGTGAGCATTGAATATGAAATGAGGAGGACCTTTGCTAACCTGCATCGTGTTACGCGTTTAAGCGATTTTCAGTGCTGTACGATTCACGTACGAAGCTTCCACGGAATTGTTGGCGATGAGCGTAAGCGTAAGTGACGAGGATGCATGTTGCGACGCATTATTGGGATAAAAATGAATAAGTTATAATGCATTTAATGCAAAGAGCAGAGGGTTTAAAGGGGATCATCAGCTCATCATCATCTGAACTGAAACCATTTACGTCTACGTAAGAGTAAGTGCATGTTGCATATTGCATGCAAGTTCAGGTATACACGCAGTTACGCATTTAATACATTTTAGTGCACGTATTACAATTATGCCAATGCCGATGCAGCAATGCCAACGTCCAGTGCTTTATAAAAATGCTGTCTGCAATGAAATGCATGTAACTAAACTAAAGTGCGTACGCGTACTTGCTTAAGGCGGAGACAAACTACCAAGGGGTTTGCGTAATACTTTAAGCACAGCACAAGGCTACAGCGTACGTGTATGTACATTTTTCCGGGAGTAGCGAAAGAAAAATCTCATCCTTTCCTACAAACTACAATTTACACACCGTACGTATGAGTACGAGCTTCTTACTTCTTCACCCCGTAAAAATCTCAATTTTTTCTCCGCACTTTTATTCAGACGTGGCTCAAAGAGAAACTTTTATAATCAAGCCACATTTTTTCCAGCTTCGTCCTTTCTTTCGTTAATAATCGCCCAGTCTTTCCGAACGCAGGCAGCACGACGCTCCGGCCTCGCTATTCAGAGTGGGCATTTTTATACCTGGAAACCGGTTTTCAATTTCCCATTTTTTGTTTCCATTTCTTTACCTTTCCCTATGCAAATTAGGGAGTCCACCACTGTCCATTCTTTGGACCCAGAATAGAAAAATAGCGAATCTCCCCTCCTTAAAAGTACAGGACGAAGTGCAAAGTGAAGTGAAATTTGAGAAAAAATCTACGCTTAAGAGACCTTTGTTTGTTTTTCTTAAAAATGTGCATTATTTGTGTACCGACGATTTAATTGGAAAACACACGAACAGAAAAGAAGAGTGGACAGACAAAGCACGCGAAGGCTCTACGTCCAGCGAGCCAGCCGCCCTGCATGCATGCAAATGCGCGAGTGAGAAAGACAGACGGACCGGCGGACGAACGAGTGATTTGTTTATGCTCGAGTGTCAGTCTGGTGACAAGCACTCCTGAAGTACTTTCCCATTGTACTTGTTCTTGTCCTGCTCCCTGTGCAAGTCGTAAGTGACCATTCATTATCGCACTTGGCGTCCATTTGTTTATGCTTATGCACTTACACGCTAGCTGTAATGGAAATGGAAATAATTGCTTAATCAAAATTCAATACGCGACGCATCACATCACGTTGGTGTATCATTTTAATAATGCCGAGGTTCCGTTTCGTGACATTTGTCAAGCTGATTGAATCTCTTATTTTGATGCTCCTTTCCTGTCTCGTCCGTTGTGTTTTGTGCACGTATTCGGCAAGGTTTCAATTACAGAATTACAGCGTGGACGTGGACCACATGCCACTGTATGTTTCAATTGAAAAAACAAACAATATGATTGAATATCCACTTATTTGACCCTTGCATGGTACTTTGCTTGGACCTTCTGCCAGCAGAGACCAACTTGCAATTAAAATAATTCCCAATTACAGAGAATTGAGAATCATAGTTGTGTTTGTGCCCAGAATGAGAATGGAAGCAGAGGTTAAACGCAGGCAGTCAGGCGGTGGGCAGCTACGCACGTACTTCATCGCTGTTACCGTTTTTACGAGTTTCCTCTTGACTTCCGACGATGATGAGATATTTAGCATTTATCCAAACCAAGTCGGGTTGCTCATATTTTCACATTTGTAAACGTAAATGAAAAAATTCGTTCGCAGGTTGTCTCTTATCTCATTCTTGAACGTTCAGACAAATTAAGACTCGTACTCGTACTTCGTATTATTTGTTCTGGAATAATTTCAGTCATGCAATCCTACCTGACATCCGGCTGGAGCACAGCATAAAATGTAAAATCTCAGGTGCACATTGACTTGACTTACGCATTTCGCATTTGGCAGGGTTAATTAGCGAAAATTGGGCGCGACGCGCGAGGAAAAGAATTATTATCGAAGGTTGAACAAACTGCTGAGTTTCACGTTCAAAGGTTAGCTGTGCGTTTTAAGGATGCTCACATGATTGAACTCATTTTTACCGCATCGTCGTTTTATGACTTGAGTTTGTAAGTTAATTGCGGCTTGGACGGTCAGAAACTCAGAAACCCACGTCGAGTCGGTCGGTCTTTCTCACGAATTCTTGGCTAGGCAAGCGGGCTATAAAGTGAATTCCTGTCCGAGCAAATAAATTTGCCAGTTAATTAGCGACCAGTTTCCAAATCTCTGGGTACAATTTCTTTGTTTTCTCGTTCTTGAGTAGCGTTTTGAGGGCGGTTCAATTCTCGTTTACTCGTTGTGAAAGGTTAAAAATGTAAACAGCAGCACCATTAGGCGTCGTGTCTCGTGTATTTTATACTTAACGTTTAAGCAGACTTTCTCCTTCCCTTTCCATGTAAAGCTCGCTACAGCCCTGCATCGCCCTGGCCTGGCTTGGCTCCTTCCTCACTCGGTTCCGTCTTTTCGTTATGTACTTTTCTCGGTTCTTTTCTCCACTTTGCTGCTCCTGCCTTTGCATTGCCTTTGCCAAGCAACGACTACGAGCGCAACTCGAACTCGACTGCGAACCTCTTTCTCTTACGGCTCTTATGTGCTGCAATACACAGAACTCTTATTCCCATTTTTACGGGTTGAAGGGAGATTCTTGAGGAAAAAGCTGCTTTACTTGGCAACGCAAGGCCAGGCAAGGTTGGCAGTTGGCAGCGCCTGCTATTCAACGTACAGCCATACCACGGCGAAAGCAAAAGCCTTAGCATTAGACATTAGCCAAGTTTTTCGGAGAGAATGGCCTGTGTTGTTTCTTTCCGACTCTCACCCGCCGTTCGCATTCTCCGCCTAGCCCACCACCTTAAAAATATTCATTTTCTCCGAAAAAGCTGGGCGAAAGGCGAACGGCGAAAGCGGGTTTGAGTACAAGACGAAACACATTCTTCGTTCGCTCTTTCACTTTTCCTCAAATTCTTCACCGATTCACATCGCTCCTTTTTTCGAGTCTCAATTCAGTGCGTTCAATTTGACGTTTCTCAGTTTGCCCCCCTAAACACAAACCACAGACCAGTTTAACATTTACGATTACCGATTTCACGAATCACGAGTTTTCTGTTTTCTCAACAACTTCTGCAAAGTTTAGTGCCCACAAATGAAAGAGCTCAAGGGTCAAGTTCTGAGCTCGATGCAACTGCATCCGCTGCTCGCGTTGGCCAGCAATGGGCTGATCAGTGCGGCTGCAGGTGGCAATAACGGAGGCGGCATTTCCTTGGGCCAGAACTCCAATCTCACGATAATTCCCTCTTCCGCGTCGTCCACAGCTGTTTCTTCGTCGTCTTCGTCGCTGACCATCTCCGGGCCAAACGGAGCGTCGCTGCTTCCGAGCGGACTCAGCGTGACCATCACACCAGCCTCCTCAACCCACTCGCACTCCAACCGCTCCAGCCCGAGTACAGCCACAAGCGCCCATACTCATAACAACAATAACCACAGCACTCACAAGTCGAGCAGCAGCCACAAATTCGAGCCGCCAAGTTCGCCAATGTCACCAACGACGAGTGTGACCTCAAACTCGGCGTCGGCGCTGAGTCCGCAAGCGATGAGCAATCTGCAGCAGCAACAGCTTCGTGCCCTCGCGACAGGGCTCACCGTCAGCCTCCAGTCGGTTGCCAACCAGCTGAACGCGGCGCAATCAGCAAATTCGGCTGCGTCAGCAGCGGCTCTTAATCAGGCATCGCTCGTCGCGGCGGCCTCGAAACTGATGGACGTCAATCCGATCGACGACCTCGTCATGCAAGAAATCACGTCGCGACTCTTTAAAATGAACCAAGAAATCTGGCAGCAAGCGGCGGCTGCTGCGGCCGCCAGCAGCAATTCAAGCAATGATCGTGGGAATTCGAGCGGCTCCAATTCGGGAGGTGGTGGCCATGGCTCGTCGTCCGCAGCGGCAGCGGCAGCTGCTGCTGCCTCCCACCATCAACAAGCTCGTGAACAGCAACAGCACGTGAACGAAATCAAGCTGGCAGAGAAATTGGTCAATGAACTGGCGTTACAGGTCAGGATAAGAATTGCTCACAAAGGATCTCGATGTCGTGTTGCGTTTTTCGTATTGTGGATTATGAATTCTTTTTTGGTTTTATTTCTGTTATGTTAGCTTGAATGACATTTTGTATAATTTATCAATTTCTAATTTATAGTTTACGCTAATAAAAATGGTGTGCACACATTTTTATACACTCTACAAGTTTTTGCGATTTGATTTGAGAGTTCCCACTTGTGTTCTGAATTGCTGATAGCTGCTTTTTTTGTCAGTGCACGTCAATATTGCTTCAAAGCGCGTAGGCAATTGGTTCCGTTCTTTGGTTTAATTTAATTTAGACGGCTCATAATGTAGTCAAGTCTAAACTGCACTCCACAACACACAATAACAGTTGTTCGCACCAAAACTTCAAAATACTGAAGTACCCAAGAAAATTTACTGACAGAGGAAAAGCGGTATCAATTGACACATTTTGAGATCGGAGGAAGAGAACTGTAAGGTGTAAAATGTAAAGAGATATTATGTGCTATAAAATTAATGACGAGAAAGGTGTGCTTGAAAAAAGTCGACCGAGATGAGACATGAATTTGTAATGAGAAATTATACACGATGCACGAATTATTGGTCCCAAAGACAAAGGCTCCCGTTCCCGAGCACCTTCTGTCTGTCTGCTCTATTTAAGCGGAAATAAGAAATTGGAATTGTTTTCACGAACGCTTGTGAATTTTTCCTCGTTCGTGTTCCTCGCTTTCTGGTTCAGGTTTTGGGGAGAAAATGCATGTAGTCGAGTCGTAAACTAAGCGCGTTTCGTTCGTCGGTCCGGCGGCGGAAGGCTGAAGCAGTCAGTCCACTTCCTCTCCGATAATTGAGCTCGAAAACAATGCGTGGACAGTCCTGCCGTTGCCGCGTCGTAGGAGTTTTGCTTAGTCAAAGCTGTAGGAAACGCAGTGCACAGGAACAGAGTATAAAGATGACATCGCACGTACCGACATACGGGTTGATAGCATGGACCACGTCCAGCCTGGCAATCTGGCCAGCCGTGCATAGGCAAAATGCAATGCAATACATACCTTTCAGATTTGTAGTAATAAAACTCGTATTTGTATAAGGACCTTGTTTGTTTGTTGTTGGCTGTTATGAGCAGAGCACCAGGCCAGGGGTCCAGTTTCCAAACTTTGGTCGAGCGCTGCTGGTGCAGGCCGTGTTCCGTGTAATCTTTGTGTTAGGTACACACGCAACACCGCACTGAATAAAAGGGAAATGTGAGACTTGGCATAGTTTTAGGTGCTCTGCCTCGCATTCGCATCACATGCGATGCTTATCAATTTATTGGACACTGTTGAAGAAATGATGTGATAGGTCCCATTCATAAATCCAGAGAACCGTCGGCGGGTGTTTACATTTCTCGCTTCGATCCGCTGACCAGACCGGCGTGAAATATTTCTGTGTCATGTTCGTGTCGTGTCGACAAAGTTAAGGTCGAGCAACCTTACGATTTCGCATTGTTTCTCATTAATGCGTGAATCATTTTCGTGAATTGAGTGATTTTGTGTTTCGTGCTGATTAGAAAGAAATTCATATTCGATTCAAATGGGGATTTTTACAATGTTGCGTAAAAGGTAAGCAAGCAATCCATGGCTTCGTACTTTCGCATGCGGAGTTCAATTGAACAAAGTCGAGAAACATACTTA
The DNA here is from genome assembly GCA_009869945.1 of Mesaphorura yosii. Taxonomy (NCBI): domain Eukaryota; kingdom Metazoa; phylum Arthropoda; class Collembola; order Poduromorpha; family Tullbergiidae; genus Mesaphorura; species Mesaphorura yosii. The sequence continues at coordinate 137,276 of WIXG01000112.1, forward strand.
ATCTTGTAAGGCTAACCACTGTACTGTGGTCCTGGTGAAAGTTTGAGAGAAGCCAAGACAGCGTGTCGTAGCGGCCAACTCGTGAATTTCCTTTGCGTCTTTCACCCCTCGCTCAGCTTGCAGTGCAGTACAATCACAGAGAAAGCTTCTTTTCGAGAGGGAAAGTGGGAAGAAAGATGCGAGTGCACCTCACCACTTTCACATCTCAGACGTTAGAGGGAATTTCTTGAATCCCACTTTTATAGTGCATAGTGTAGAGAGATCGTGTCTTGGTTGGAACGGTCCTGACGCGAACTTTCTCTTTCTTATCCGCACGTTGTGGCCATGCGCCAACGTTGCACAAATTCTTTTGCACTGTTTTTGAACTCATCAAAGTTTGAATTCTGATTCTGAAAGGTGATCACAAAAATACAAACGAAAGCACAGAAGTATTTTGTAATTAGTAATTAGTCGGCACAGATTTTATTGACAATCAATCGAGATTTTTCTTATTGTTATTAATAAGCGACTCAGTTCGCCCAACCTTCAAAACCTGTTGTGATAAAGTAAATCGAGTTCCTACTAACAAATTCAGTTCCTAATTTAATAATATATTGGGTATCGATTACACAATCACAGTAATAAGAAATTAGTAACTAATCAATTAATCAAATTATTATGAAGCTAACCACCACATAGTAAAAATACGCTTACGAGTTGGGGGTGCGCGGGTCGACCAACAGGTGAGAATATTCGTTCTCATTGCATAAAAGAAATTGACAGACAGGAATGGACAATCTGGACTTGGACTTGGGAATTAAATTCTGACATTTATGCGCATGTTTCGATTGCTCTGTGACATGAACATGACTGCTGTCTGTCTGATTGCGTGAGAGCTTACAATAAATACGACTGACTACTGCGTCCGTCTACTGAGAAAACTCGGACCCCAAATCGAGACGATACGAGTAAAGTGACGGACGGTGTTTTGATAGCCAAGTGATTGATTGTGTAGCTTCTTGTCATGTTGTCAGGCACCGACCGTACATACTTGACTGCGTGAGGCAGGATGTAGCTTACAAATTTCCGAATTTGAATGACTTTTGATCACGCAATTTCATTGTACGTACATGGAAAATGTGAATACGAGATTAGGCAACAATTTTCTATTGTTTTTTTATTACCGACGACGACTTCAGGACACACTTGAGACTTAATGCCTGTTGAAACTGACGATGTAAGAAAGTGGAAATTGAACCTTCTTCATTTCATTTCGGTTGTATGCATCAATCAAACAGGAATGGAAGCACGGCAATTCGAAAGTGCTGGAACATTTTGCGACCGGGACGCGAACGTGAGCGAGAGCCAGCGAACAGTTGCATGGTTAGCCTCTTGACTCTTGTGTGATCTGACCTTCATGGCAATATTAAACGAGCCAAGCCAGACGTAATTGCAGGAAGATTTAGATTCCCTGCTACGCATCATAATTAAAGTTGACCAACCGTGCCCGATTAAAATGAAAGTGTTCACGTATTCAAGCTACACTACGCTTAATGTAAGGCTGCCTTAAGTAGCAAGCCAATTATATTGTCATAGCCTTCTCTCATTCAATGTAGGTACCCTGAACTATTAATTATTGGACCGATTACACGAATCCTCCCGTCGGTCCGGTGTGCTGGCCCGTACGCGAGATCTCGATCTGAGAAGAGCAGCAAGCAGGGAAATTACCATAATAAAAACCTGCGAGCATGTTCCAATTGAATTGAAAGGTTCCGTTACCTTTTCCATGACTTCTTTTCTGCTCCTTGGCTTCTCCGCTTCATTTGAGATTGAGGAGTCCACCACATACACGAAGAATGGAACCCCACTGTTATTATGTACTTACCACCACCACAATCGGACCCGTCCTTCTGCCTCTGCGATACATTAAAGCATTAATAATTGTATGCTTAAATTATGTACTTTAAAAGTATCGTACTGGTCTTTATCGTAACCTAGATCAAAACAAGTCTGTTGAGACTGCACTGTGCTGCTGCGTCGACGTCGACTCCTGGAGTCTTGTCTCACAAACTGACCAAAGCGTAAAGCCTGAGCCTAATTCTGACCTGTATCATTAAAATCATCGCATCGCAATTGCGTTATGGTTATTAATATGCGTGAAGCTCCTCAAGGAATAATGCCAACCCAGACTAGGCCAAATTATAAATCTTCCAGTTATGGTTTAAATTGTGATATACAGCCCTTATTAATAAGATACGCTTGATTAGGCCTTTCTTGGCAGAGTAGCCAGCCTGAACGTGAGCATCTTTAAGAAAGAGCAAAAGCAGCAGACCACCTTTACGAGAATTCCCTTCTGACGCACTTTAGCTTTATTCACATCACACTACAATAAGAAAATCAGACATTGATTTATCGAACTTTTTTCTTATGAAAGAAGCAACGAGCAAAGTGGGTGAGGATAAAGGAAATTGTAACATGTCGATTCTGAGCTGATAGGAGCAATAAATGTATACATAAAAGCTTACAATGCGGCGCTCATGCTCATTACAAAAGTAATTAATAGTTCAATGCATGGCATAGAGCAATCATGACCATGATTCTTGACTTGACGCAATGTATTGCGATGCGATGGTCAAGATTTCAAGATCGTGTTCGTGCTCATGTTTCATGTCCATGCCCAAAGGATATTCTGCACACGCTACACACACAACACACGCCAGCGTTCAAGGAAATGCAGTGCATAAATTATTTTTGTCCAGCTGCGAACTTATAAGGAAATAATTGCCATCTCTTTCGTTCACTCGCTTTGTTATGCGAGTATTAGCTTTTATCTTTAAATCTTGCTTTGCTAATCGTTTATCGTTTATCGTTATTCTATCACATCACTGTAAAAGGCAAAAACTGCCTGCACCATCAAATGAAAAATGGCAGCAAATTCTTTTGAGTTGGGAGCGGCAGCCTGCAACGAGCAGAACAGAAGTGTATGCAACTTAGCGCAGTCCGTGAGGAGTGGTCCGAGTTCTTGGTCATTTATTGCATTGCCTGATCATTTCAAGGAAATCCAGTCGTAGTCGAAGTCGTAAAGAATATCAGGGTCACATTTCACTGCAAAGTGCACACACGGCACAGACTGAATATCAAGATCAAGATTAGGTTCGGAAGAGACTCAAGCAAGTTTTCAGCGTCCAGTCGTAGTTTAAGATGGATAATAGTCGGGTAGTCGAGTCTTAACTTAATCACATATTCCTCACTGCGCTGCGTTACATAACCTCAGAGCTGCTGCACTGCATGTACAAAGTGCAAGGGGCACGAAAAACACGAACAAGGATATGCGATGCTTCGGCTTCTGTTATGTAACGAGTTTTGTAACTTCTCAAGATTTGCGATGCGCAAACTGTCCACATGCACATTGAGATCAGCAATCGGCAGGAGAATTATTTTATCAGTCAGACTAGACTCGTTCATCTTTGGCACTGTCGATGTTTCAGTTGCTGTCGCGCTGTCTATTCACTCCAGGCTAGGCCAATGTTTACGTCTCGTCTAGTCTCGTCTCGTCTCATGCTGAGTTTTCAATTTCTTTGAATCTGGTCGTCCGACTCTGACTAATCATTCGCATTCACACCAAACCAAAACATCAAGATGACAATTTCATTCGTCGTGCTGTCGCAAAACAAAACTAAACAAGTTTTTTTTACGTTGACATTTAGTTGGCTTATCTTGAGCATGCCGTAAACTCATGCGACTGCGATTTTGCGACTGTTTCGTGTTTCCGCAAAATTCTTACAGTCGGCCGAAGTCCAGACGTCCTGATTTTATGTTTATGCAACGTACTATGCTCTGCAAACTGTGAAGTTGCATGGCAAGACTGCAAGACATCACAAGAAGACTGCCTTGAAATATTTCCCCATTTCTAAAAGTCAAGTGCGAGTGCTATTTTGCTTTACTTGACAGACGTACGCGAATGCATACAGAATTCCATATTTTTAAGGTACCACACACGAATTATTCCACGCTTCATTAATTTTGTCGCGAAAATGTGAAATGCGAGAACGACCCGGCTTAAACGTTCAGTGCCACTCTTTCTTTCCTTACACGGCATAAAAATCTGAGCCCATTTTTAGCGTTGCAGTAATTTCATTTTAATCCGTAAATTCCTGGGAAAATTTTTACCCAAAGTGAGATTCTATTTCAGTGTATTGAGAAGCGTTTTGTCAAGTAGTGGTCAATTTCTTAGGAACAATTGCCATTCACATTTCGACAATCGTGGTAGTGAAGTCAGATAAAATATCACTGCTATACTCGCTAGTCGCAGTAATAAATTTAATGCTCACGACGATGCGACCCACAGCCACAAGTTAACTGTGTTGAAGGCTAAGTGAGCCAGGCAAGAACAAGAAGTGAGATAGTCGTCTAGTCGAGAGACGAGTACTACAAGCGTTTAGTGCACTGGAATGCATCTAGCATCTATAATAGGCAGAAAAGTACGTAATAGACACACCAAGTGCATTTCAGTGCTACTGCAAATTGTGGCCGTGACCAAGTTATGTCCTGGCCTGGCTGATGGCTAACCCTAATTACTGTGATCGCGATTAGTTTTTGCGACAGCAGCAGCGGTGGCTCGTAACTCTGGAATTGCAATTCAGTATTCAGTAATTTCTGGTGGTGTGGTCAGCTTGGTCATATGAGCGAGAGCAGTGAAGTGATTTGTGCTTGTAGCAATTGTGATTGTGAACTTTTGACACTGCGTAGCCTTTCTAATGCCTGAATTAAAGAAATTGCTGAGCAAAGTTAAATCTGGACGGTCGCAGCGAAGATTTTCTAACGCCCAGCAAAATTTGTGCAGTGCTCGTGCGCAGTGCGGTCAGCATCAAGACAAATGTCTGCTATTTGTATTTTAGTGCCGTAATTTAAATTTTATCAAAGGAGAAAGAGAAAGATGTTTCGCACAGTGCCATAATTTATTTATTATTCATACCGGCAAGGCAGTCGGCGCTCGCAGTTCAACAAAACTTGCAGAGTACATAAAACACGGCGTAAGAAAGTTTAATGTCATATTTTTATTTCGTTTTTATGCGAAGCTCGACTCTTTTCTCTTTATAATTACACGAATAATGTGTGGAAATTTGTCTTTTGATTCCGTAAATTATGACTTTGTGCCGCGCAACTTCTTTTCCGCTTGCTCCGAGAAAAAATCTCTTCAAGCGTGCCAGATAAACAAGCAAGCACAAGTACGAAGGAGCGCTTTTGGCTTTTGCTTTTCCTGCAAGCTGTAAAGCAAAGGAACTTTCGACCGACTCATAATTCTTGACTTCTTTGAATGCAATTTGCATAATTTTTCACTCGCGGCTGCCAACCGAAATGCAAAAGGACGACCGAGCTCAACTGAAAGGGCAGAGTCGACTGCGCTGCAATAAAACATAAAATAAAAAGTCGAGCGTATTCTTCAGTCTTCTTGCTTGCCTCAGATAGCAAGTAATATGCCCTATCATTCATTCGCATTTCGCTTTACTCTTTCTTCCTCTGTTTTTTCATAAGCTTGCTTTCATCGTCGCCTGACTCTGACTTTCTAGAGGCTCTTCTCCCCTTTGCTACTTTTCTGTCTGAGTCACGCGCTTCTTCCGGGCGCGGACGCTTTCCCAAACCTGCCTGGTCGTGTCTCAATTTCAGTCACCTTCCGACTCTCGAGCAGAGCGCGCGTGCTCGAATTATTTTCCTTTCCTGTCTCAACCAGAATCTGAAATTGAATGAGGTTTCCCAATAATGCGTTATACAAAAGGAAACCAATAATAAAAAGTCGAATTTCATTTTGGGTTCGAATTAGAATGAGACAACGTGAATGGGAATGAGATTCTATAACAAATTCGTGGGTTGTACGTATTTCTACAAGAGTTTTTGGCTTGAAGAGGTCACGTAAAGAGCCGCCGTTCATTTCCTGCCGGCCAAACCACGCAAGCAAATTGTTCTCGTGGCTGCTGCACTACAAATTATGGCCACACATTTAAATTGACGTCGTGGTCCTTTATTTTTATGACACAGGAAAAGGCATGACCCGCCGCTTTTTTTGCGACGGAATTCCATTCCAGACATGATTACCGTGATTTGGGTGAATAATTCATTTTATGATTGAGTAGCAGGCAGCGTGATTTGCCGGAATTTAATTCTTTCCTCTGTGTAATCGCCTGCCGCTTGTTTTCGCATTTCTTACTTCGTTTTTTGGGCGAATTGAAGCTAGTGCACATGATTAAAAGCAGTGGTTAACTCAAATTATATACCAATTGAAGGTTGTCATGCACGGTTACATGCAAAAGCAAAGCGCAGCTCGTGAATTTTAATGAATTTTCACATATTCGCTAAGCTAAATTCGATAATGTTTATTATTATATTATACGGAGTGCAATTAAGGCCGCCTCTGCGTCAGAGAAAAGAAATTATTCACAGTTGATTTCTGATAAAATATTTCTCTTTGTCGCGTCGCTAAAAGCTTTGCGCCTGATAATTTCTCATTTTTGTGCGGGCCGTCTTGAAAGGCATTCCATTTGTATATTTCATATTTATTCCCTTCACTGAGCGCTAACAAAGCGTATCGGAATGTTTTCGGGAGAACGAAGAAAGAGAAGTGACGAAAGGAGAAATGAGAAGATAAATTCAGCGAAATATCGAAGCCAAGTGCCCGAATACAAAAGAAAGGGATGAGAATGATTATTAGATTCCAGGAAAACAAAAATAGTAAATTTAAGCAGAAAACGGAGTAGAATTTCGTCTCGTATTCATAATGGCAATAATAATTCGTTCGAAAAATGAAATTTCACTTCCCTTTTGCACTTTGACATGAACTTAAATCTGTGAAAGGACGCATTTGACCTTGCGAGTGAGAAGCGAACACATTTGGCCCGATGCAGAAGTTTTCTTCTGTAGTGCGAATGTGTGGAAGTGGTGAGTTATTCGCTCAGATTTCATTCACTTCACGCCACGCTTGGCTCAGAATGTCTTTGCATATTCATAACGACAAAGACAAAAGAGATTCATGCTTTTCCTTGGTTGAGCGAACCCGACAAGAGTCGACATGAAATTCATATTTAACATGAACTCTTTCGCATTGTGCTTTGTGCTGCGAGGAGAATGGGAAAGCTTTTATGTTCGTTATTTTTGTTTTGTGTAACGTGAAATTCCGAAAAGCGTCCATTTTTCATGATTCTTATTCTTTTGCCCTCAGTGAGAACGTGAAAGGGTTCACAACACAACGAATTCCCAGTTATCATGCAAGGAAAAAATAGGCGTTGTTCTCGACCATGTTCTTGGAACAATATTTTTTTGTTATTTTTCTATTCTACGAGCATAAAGACTAAGTTTTCATTTTCTCGCACTCAAGAAGAGCGCGGTCGTGGCCGCGACCGAGTTAAAGTAGACATTTATTTATTACCTTTCTCTTTTGGTTCTTTGTGCCTCGAAGTTGGTATGTATCCATGGCCAGGCCAGGCCTTAGCGCCATCGTCATCTTTCTCTTCACTCTTCTCATGCGAGCGAGCGAACAAGAAGAATGAATGAGTAGTGAACTGCGAACAGCATGCTTTTAAAATCTCTCTCTTTCACTAACTCCATTAGATTATTTAAGACTCACAAAGAAAAGAAAAGAATAAGAAAGGAAGAGGCGCCAGTTGTAAAAAAGGAGAAAACAGCTCAAAAATGCATTCATTTTTCATGCTGCCGCTCCTCGAAACACAACAGAATATTTTAGACGAGGGCTGAAAGAAAAGACGGAATGGTTTGAGCCACGTGAATGGCAACGGCAAACGTCAGCAGCGACCCGACTCACCCGAGCATAAGAATAAGAAATGATACGCCAAAGAGCAGCAAGCAAACAAAAAATCACTTTCAACTCCTTTGTTTCTGTATTTACAATGCGGCATTAATAACAGTAACAATAGCCTTCATTATTAGGAGAGCGGCTGCGAGAGTTCATGCTGCGATGTTCTTGTTTTTTCTCCGCTTGCTTACTCCAGCACTCGCTTTATTATTCCTTTCTTCGCCTGCTTTGCTGCTGCGCGTTTTAATGTGAAAAAATGGTAAAGGAAATGGAAAGAAGCAGTCCAACTGCAGTGCTCTGAGTGAGTCGCTGAGCTCAAGTAGAGCGTGCCATGAAACGAGCGAACAATTCACACATTATTTCCAGCTAGGAAAAACTATTAGCATGACATTTATTTCAGTTTGGGGTTGAGTTAATCATTTTTATATTTCTTTGGGTTTCTGAGACGGCGGACGACCCGCGGCCATCGCTGAGTACATAAATAAAAGGAACAATTGTGGAATACGGAATAAAGAAGTGACTTATTTAATAAGAAAACAAAAGCTACTTATTTTTCGTCGACGGAAAACGGGAACAGAAACATAAAATTCATTTCTGTGCTCAGTGCTCAAGATTTTAAATTTACTTTCTTCCAGTAGCGAAAATGCGTTTTGAAAGTCGAACTAAGAAGTACTCGAATCGAAAAATGTGGTCCTCGGAATTAACCTCATTTAAAATTGAATTGTTTGGTAGAACAATAGCAAAGCCCAAATAGCATTGTGGTCGTGGCTAACCTCAATCGACCTGAGCTGAGCGCTGCTTAAGTTTCTCTCAAGTAGCAAGTATTTGCGTAGTAATAATAAGAAAATGACAAAGTACACAAGCAGGGAAGAGAAAGTAAATAATAATAATCATAAGAACATTGTAAACACAAGCACTCGGAATCGGAAGGTAGGGTCCAGAAGGGAAAAGAATAGTTTGTTCAGCCAGCATGTTGAGTGCAGTAATAAAATTCCATTGTCACGTCATATTCCATTCCATTCCGTGCCCTTTTTTATAATAAAAATGGGCGACTTACACTTGCATCCGAGTAAACAAAAGCTAGCTACAGCAAGTACGGAGTACAAAAATGTACGCACACATGCGCCAAACATCGATTCACATTTTTACCGTCATGGGTCGAGTCTACGTGCATAAATCGACATGGGGTTGGATTTTTTAACTACAAATTTATCATTTCTTTCACCCCTGCCACTGCACACTGCTCTGAACCCGCTATCCCTATTATACGGCACGAGGATTTTTATGTTTTGTCTCCGGTCTGACATGACGCAATGGGTTCTTTCTCCATTCCTTTCCTTCCCTGCCGACTGCCGCTCCCAAATGGGAAAGGAAAGAATACTTAATAATGAAAAACGGGGCAAAATGATTGGCTCCCATTTTTTACCAGATGACGAGATACAGCGACGGCGACACGACTCGGCATGAGAAAAATCTGATTTTTAACCAACTTTCCCCATCGCCGTCATTTCTCGATTCTCCCCTATTTTTATATTCAAATTTTTGCATTATAGCCATTAGTTACGCTTAAATACGACAGTCAGATAGATTAGAGGACGAATGCTGTATAATGAGCAGTCGGAATGATTTGAAAAACTTGGCAATTAATCTGGTTCATGATAGCAGGAGCTAAAGACGAATGTGAGTAGTACCAATTTATTTAAGATTTGCTTTTGCTACATTTTTGTACCGTCGCGCACACGCACATCAGATAAAAATTCATTCCCTGCCTGCTCCGGCTCATCCCGAAAATACAACATTGTTTTTGTCCCATTTAAATAACGAGTGCACGAAATAATTTCACGACGTTCTGTCTCCCTTTCTAGCATTTTATTTTCCTCTCCTTTTATTTTTCCACCGACGGCGACATTTTTATAATGGAAATTTCGTAATGTCTTTTACGCGTACGCAATTTTTGTATAATTTTATGACTCATTTCTCACGAAATGTGTTTCCCCATACGGAATGCCTCAGAACTTAAAAATCAGGCTGCTGCGGGGTTGGTTGATGTTGATATGCACAATTTAAGAGTCTGCGTCGGGAGCGCGAGTGGGGAGAGTGAAATTGAGACGCGTCCGGAAATGGAAGAAAGTGGCGCTCACCAGCGAAAGAGACGTGCCCGTTTTATTTATGGCCACAACCCTTGATTTCTTTTTATCTGACTCCATTTTGAATAAAAATGCTGCATGCGCTGCTGATAAGCACATAAATTGTAGCACAAAGCTTGCAGAATGTGGATTGTATGCAAATGAAGTGGGAAAATGGAAAACCAAATGGGTACGGGCCACGAGCACGACAGAGACGCTGCTTTTTGAGTGCTGTTTGCTGTTCGTGGCTGAGCGAATAAATAAGAGTGCTTTTACGAAATGAAAATCATTGAGGAACGAATTATAATGTAATAACGCAATGGCAATACGCAGTTTAAAAAAAACAAAGCCAATGCGGCAACAACAACGCAGAAAGTCAAGCCAAAGCCAAGACTTGTTCAAATTGCAGTCGTGACTGGTGAATGAGTGGAGACGATGACTCTATTAACGGCCATTAATCTTACTCTGGATGAGTTTAATTTCCATTCATTGCTTTTACGGTCGAGTCGAGTCGAGAGTGGCTGCTGGTTGGTTGCAATCAACTGCAAGTTTGTTTCTTTTCTCCCATTACGGAGGATATTCATTATAAGGCAGTAAAAGGGAAAATGCTCGCATCGCATAGGCGATGGTCCTGAAATTTTAATGTGGAAATTTAGAACCGTAATAATAATTTTTATATTTTATGTTGTCATCATATTTTTCTCGAGACTCCCATTTGTAATGTGGTGCACGTAAGTGGGTGCGGAACAGCAAGAAGCGCAGTGAACAGCGCATAAACGAGCAGAGAGAAGAAGAAAAGTCTGAATAAGACTCCCTTGCCTTCTGTCGAGTTCTCCACTGTTTTTCTTTAAGCCTATCTGTCATCATGGGAAACCAATCTATTATGCCATTATTGGATTGGTTTGCGGAGTTTCCTTTGGAAATTGCTATGCTGAGCCGAGAATCTCTTCTCTTAAAGCGAGAACGCAGCAAGGGATCTTCGCCGGCATATTTCTTCATTTAAAAATGCTAAATGCTGTGGTGGAGCAATTTCGAATTTCCTCCACCGTACCTACAAATGTTTGACCTTTAAAGGCAGCAAAAGTCTCGCCTATGCCACTTGAATATGAATCAAATTTTTCTTTTGGTTTATTTCTTTCGGACGAATTTTGTTTTGTTCTTTCCTTTCACCTTTCACAACCTCACAGGTTTCAAGCAATTATTTCCTTTCTGCAGCCACAGTGCAATTCTATTAAAAACTGAAGCCATATGAAGCAAAAGTGGCGAAAAGAGGGTGAAATTAACGGAGACAAAAACTTTAGGCGAAAATGAATATTACTTGAAGCCCGAATTTTAATAAAAGTCTCACACTGCGTTTGCGTTTTGTGTTACCTGAACGAATTCATCAGCCAACGAATTTGTGCACATTTAAATACAAGCCGAAATCTTTAAAAATTGGCTTCGTACTTAAGTGCAAAGTGCACGAACTGAACTCATACATCACCGTCAGCGTCACCCGCGACGCGACGAGAGCGAGGGCGCTGCAAGACTCTAACATTCATATTCATGGCTTCATCAGAGAAGAGAACACATTTTCACTTTTGACTCTCTAACTTTCTGCAGTCTGCCTGCAAGAGAGAAGAAAAGAAAAATGTGAGACCCCCGAAAAATCAAGATGAAAGCAAATAAAAATGTATTAAAAAGTTTTCCCTTGACTTGCCTCTGAGAAAGCGACTCTTTTTCTCCATTGTCGAAGCTGCTTGCAAAAGAAAGTGTGGGCCTTGTCAAAATGAAAGAAGGAAAGTTCTTTTTTTGTTCTGTTAAATTTAATATCGTGCCTCCTCGTACACAATTCTCGAATCTCTCCACTTGACTGGAGAAAGAAAAATAGCACCCGAGATAAAAATTGCAAAAAGACGAATAGCTTTGTAGGAAGAGCGTGAACACTCCAAGCTTTTTTCATTCCAGGCCAGATTAGATCAAGTTGTTGGGCGTCTCGCATTTGATACCGTGAGATCAAGAGCTCATTCGCACGTACTTGGCTCAGTTCTTTATTGCTGCCACTTGTCTCCTCGACTCTTAAATTTTTTCTTATCTCTGAGTCGCCGAAAAAGAGTGCACAAGAAGAAAGGGAAAAGATGATCCTGGCTTTAATTATTCATTCAAAGCGTATCCGATTTCTACAAAGTCTTTCGGATTTCATTTTATTTCGCAGCAGCAGGCATTGAAATTGGTGAATCAGCTTGGCCACACCAAACCAGGCTGTAATCTTCCTTAAACCCGGAATCAAGCCCCAAGCCATGCCGCCATAAGAAGAGGGTTTTTAAAATACGTAATTTTTTCTCTGAGAATTAAAGTTGCACCCTCAAACAGTAATCAAACTTTTCTGCATTAACCTTGGAAGGCATTACCGTGCATATAAATTGCTCATTCTCTCCACTTTGAAAATGGCTCATTTTTTGTAGGCTGTGTACACAATTGATGGCTGGCTGGCTCGCTTGCTGCCTGCCGTACCGTCGCTTTCGGACAGATTTCGTAATTTCTTTTATGAGTTTAGCGCGCGGGTAGCGTAAAAGTAGAAGTGAAGGAAGATGAAACCCGAAAAAAGAAGTTTATACTTTTATTTTTCTTGTACAAACTCGCAACCAAGCCAAACTTTGTCGGGCGATATTGGCAATGGAGGATCCTCCTTCCACGCTTGTTTGTTTTTCTGCTCCAAGTTCAGTTCTCTCCCAGCCCTTATTAATATTAGAAAAATAGAGGCTCGCTCGGCTCGGTTGATGATGATGAGCACGAGGGGACGATTGCTTTTTACGTTTTACCAATTTTGGGAGCCTGAATTCTTTTCTTTACCCTTCTGCGTTCTGTCTTCTGCTCGTTTTCCGGTGCGGCTGATGAATATGATCTCACACGTTAAGGCCAAGCAAGGCAAAAGCAGCAGAGCAGTGCAGGAAATGCCCATGAGCTGCTTCTGCCTCTGAAACTCTTTTTTCATCGCGTATGAAATCGTTTGAGTTTGAGAGATCAAACACGACACCAAGCGAAGAATAACTGACAGTTTTATTATTACAAAAATTTTTCTGAGTTATAATTGATGAGTCACTCGCACAATGATTTTTGATCGTCTGTTTTTTCATTTCTGGATTTAATTCGCATTTCGCGCGCTGGCACAATGCAGTTTGTATGGGTTTGCGATTACACATGCACTTGTCATCTCTGACATCAACTTATAAAAGTCTTCTTGATTTGTGTATTTGACAGATTTTTATGCACAAGTCGGCAATGCAGCTGCAGCAACAACAGCAGCAGCAGCAAGCGACAACCCAGCAAGTGCAAAACCACCACATTGGTAACGGCGGACCAGGCAGCCTTATCGGGAACGGCGTGGTCGGACTCGGAGCGGGCAACGGGCTTCCTCATGGCGGTGGACACGGGCACCCTGGGCACGGAAGAGCTGCGTCGGTGAGCTCCAACATCTCGGAGAACGGCGGCGTCGGCAAACCGCATCAATGCCAACAATGCATGAAGTCGTTCTCGTCCAACCACCAACTCGTGCAGCATGTCCGGGTCCACACTGGAGAAAAGCCGTATAAGTGCTCGTACTGCGAGCGAAGATTCAAGCAATTGTCGCATGTTCAGCAACATACTCGCCTTCATACAGGTAAATAATGCCTTTCCTTTTTGACGAGACTGGACTTCAACCCTGAGATTCAAGGCTTGATGTGGTGCCATATTTTCATTTTTGTTTATGGCACCGAGCATTTCGTTATTTGGCAGTAATAAAATAACCGTAATTTGTACTACCCGGTCTGGTATATAAAAACTTTAGTTCCCACAAGAAAAATGGGGATTATGATTGGATTATGGTTTAATGTTTCTTTTTCACGGGAGACAATAAAACTTTGTCATTAAGCAACTCCACTGCGGCGGTGCCACCATAAAAAAACCACGTCAATAATATTTTTGCCGTATAACGCACATATGCATAAGGTAAAAAGGAACTTTGAAAGAAACCATAAAGAAAAAATAAAATTATACTACGCTCTTGCTTGGCATGCTGGTGTATGGTAAAGATTACGGTTCGATTTTTATCAAAGTGCAGGCAGCATGAAGCAAGGCTTTCTTAAGCAAGGTTTGGCGGTAGTCGCAGAGCAGATCGAGGAAGGGCTGAATCAATACGAACACGAAACGGTGGAACTTTTTACCTTACTACGTAGTGCGTGACCACCAGTTGTGATTTTTTAATATTCAGCGCATTCATATGCATAAGATGCACTGGATAGCAAAAGCGGCAATGCAAGCGGTACTGCTTGATTGAAAGATTCCTGTCCAGGAGTCCTGCTCCTGTACTAGCAAAGCAATCTGTCCCACACATGTGCACCTCTATGCAGAGTGTATGTAAATAAAATGATGAGTAATCGGACCACCTATCGATAAAATAGCGTTTACAGTCCCATCATCGATTCTCGACTGACTGACCAGCGATCCTGTGCATTTTTTATGGCGCATGTTTAGTTAGCTACATGTTTTGAGGACGGACGGCCAATGAGCGTTTACTTGAAATCAGGAGCAAAGTAAATGGCATCTGCTGTGATGTGACTTCATATTTTCTCTTTGGGTTTTTTCATGTTTTCGAAAACTGAAGATGAAACTCTCGATCAGTTATTTCGGTCGCATCTTCTGAATTACATCCGTTTTAATTTCCGCCGTTCAAGAGAGCATAAAATTGCAACAAGCCTCGTCATGTACAGGCTGTTATTAGAGACCAATTAAAATTTTTGAAAGTTTTGTAAACGCTGTCATTATTTCTGGCTTGTCTTTCTTTTCTTTATCTTCCGCCGTCCGCCAGTTTTATTAGAATGCAGTGGGATTGTACAATTTAATGATGTCAAATTGTAACTCTTTCTTTGCGTATTGTATTTTGTGTTTTGTTTTCTTACCTCCACCGCTTGTTAGCTCACCGTTCATTCATTAATTTTTAATTCTTCTGTAAAGAAAAATATACAGTACAGCAATCAAACACAAGACTTACCACCTTCATTGAGCTGCTGAATTGGAGTATGTATTAGAGGTTCTGTGATAGAAAAATCTTTACTTTCCCGGGAACCAATGCAAAGCCGGCATTAGCAATAAGCAATAACCGTAAAATAAAAATAGAAAGCTAACATCTGTGCTGTACTTTACAATAGCTCAGAAGATCTCCTGCTGACACAAAGAAAAGTTTTCAAAGGGAAAGAAAACATCATTAAAACATTAAAACTTTTTTCTTGTACTTTTACCGTAAAAAGTGAGAGATTTTTTCCGTACTTTGCCATCTTCTTTCTCCGTGCTGTGCAGTAAACAGTAAACAGGCTGAATTAAAAATTTTAATATTGTGTTGTTGTCTTGCACTTTGTACACACACGTGCACGAAGGCAAGTAGATATCTTCCTCAATATATCACGAGAAGTTGGATTCTTATCTCGAGTCACGATCAGAATTAAGTCAAATGTCAGTCAGTATCACTTTGTTGCATGCAAAATCTTTAATCTTCTGCAAAGAAATAATCGAATCTGGCAAGAAAAGTGTAACGCGAATACCAGTTTAATTAATTTCCTATTAAGAACGCATGACTGACCTTCACTTCCCTCCTTTGCTGCATCCCGCATGACATTTGCAATGCAATCCACTGCAAAGCCAAGGAGGGTTTGGAGCTTGGGGTATTGGAAATGATGGGCACCTTAATGCTATGTGCATTTTAATAAAGCAATTTTTACGCCAGCGCTGATGGCTGCTGATCACAGGCGACCTTGCCTGTCCCGTCTTTTTTCCTTTCTTGAGGATAAAAGGCGTCCAAAACGTCAAACTGCTGCATTCTTAATTAATTTTGTTTAATAAACCCGTGCACTTCCTTCCCTTGCGCGATCGCGATGCTGAAAGCATCGTTTCCCCCATTTTTATTCCCAACACTTTATTTTTCTCCTGTGCCTTTGCTTGTGCTTTTGCTCCCGGCCTGTGCGATATTGACGGTATAGTTAAATTCTCTCGTGGTTATTTTAAGATACATTGGAGGATACACTAATGGCATAATATTTTTATACAGCGGCAGTATATTCAGGAAGACTCTCTTCATAATCACATCTTAGCGTTCTTGTTTGCCTTGTTGCGTTGTACTTTTTCGCAATTTCCTTCGTACACACGTTCACGTAACTAAATTATTAAAAAACAAACGCGTTGCTCTCTTTTTCATTCCCGAGATGCACTTTCTTCGTATGGGGGAGACAATTCGTTTCAAAGTTGCAGACGCGTTCAGTCGCCTGAGCGTAAAATGTCTCAGAATTATTAAAAATTAACGCGCTTGATTGTATGAAATATGTTTGAAGCTCGAGAGCCATTAAAAATACTTTTTCGTGCATCCATCACGGCGGTAATTAATATATTATCTTGCTGGACGTAAAATGTTTACTGTGCATCTGGCCCTATGCCGCGGCTAAGTGGTCCGACTTAATCAACTTTCGGCTGAACAATGCAACTGGGCAAGTCAAGACAGAAGCTTTCTATTCATCTTGCCATCTTGGTCCATTAAAAGAAAATTCATTAACTTAGGTCAGGTTGAAAGGAGAGGCTGGAATCCTTTTCTATCTGATGACAAGGCTAAAACGCGATGGCGATGGCAAAAAAGTGTTGAGCCGTAAAGGTGGTTGTGGCAATGTAAAGTGGTAATGACAAATTAGTTTAGAACGATAAAGGAGAAATTGATTCGGAGGCGGCGGTGTGTCGAGACTGGGTATCAGAACTCGAACCTTTCCCTTTTAGTAATGCGAGCATGAAGCAATCAAAGTTTTTGTGAGCCGCGACGGTAGACAGCAGAAGGTTTACCTGCAATCCAATTTATGTCTTCTTAACAAAGATTACTATTTAATGATAACAAATGCACTGCACCTTCTTGAAAGCGGCGGCGGTAGCATCTCAGTCAGTCTCAGTTAATCTATTTCTGGATAATATGCATATTCACTTTTCATTGTTTTCTTTATGTAAATTGAATGATACACGTCTCAAGTTAACGTGGAGTGAAACGAGGAGCTTTTGAGCTACCGAACGCGGTCGGCCGAGAAAGAAGCAGCCAAACAATAACAACTCAGAAGCGCAGGGCTCCAGGTGTGAGTAATTGAATTTTTTTGGTCAGTATTTTTCCGTTAATGTTAATGTTGAATTAGTCTGGCTGGGCTGGAAGTCCGTCCATCATCATATGAGCGGCCCTTCACATCACATTTGGTGTCCGTATTTGTAAAGTACCCGGATGGGCACTCTTTGTGCACGTTTAAGCGTATTGCGCATGCATACATAAATAGCCACTAGGCATCTGTGTCGTCTCGTCTCACTGTTTCAGCGAGCGAGGTTGGTATTAATTCATTCACAGCTATTTATTATGCACAAGGGGACCAACTGCTCGAAAAAATTGGACATTTTTTCCTAATTTTTTTCCGGGATTCATTTTTATGCTCCATTCTTTTATGAAACTGTCGTAATGAGTTTGGGCGCACAGATTCAAATACGCTTCCTCGTATGCAAATAAGATACATACGTATTCCTTTTCAGATGCATTATCACTTTCCTTGGACAAAAGATCCGGCAAGGCAAGGCAAGAATATTATAAATTACAGAAAAAAATTGAGTACCAAAAGTGCAAAGATTCAATGAAGAATAAAAGAAAAGACGAAAGAATCCTTTTACGGTTGTGCTGCACATCTTCCGTGCTCATTCTCAGGCCTTGCCAAGCTCAGGGGAAAACAAAATGATCATTATACGTACAATACGTAGTAAAGTATTCGGATAACGATGACGATCATTCTTGCATAATACGAGCACTCATTATGCATATGCAAATGTGGTGGATACGATTGCTTGTGCTTATTACATTAAAGGACAAACACAAACGCGGAAGTAATGCGCTTGGAGCTTGGCACTTCGCGTTGCTGTTGTTATTTAACCTTTCATTTAATCTTCACTCATCCTTCTCTTTATTTCAGCGTGCCTTCGGTGCATAATCTCTTTCTCATGCATTTAATGCGTTGCGTTGCGGAGTGCTTTTAATTTTTGTACCTTCGACTCTATTATTTGTTAGCCACAGGCTTCGGACTCGGTCGATCTGGTCTTTGGTCACAGAATATTAATCCCTTCAAGGATTACTTGAGCCTTGAGAATGTGCAGAGAATTTGCACGAAGCAGACGCTAAGCATCTAATTTATTACGCACCAGCAGCGCATAGCAAAGCAGCAGCGAAATGCCCGATTCTGTGTGAATACGAACAACGAATTATTAGTTTTTAAATGAAAAACTTTGCCAAAGTAAAACATTTAATTTTTTTGATTGACATGCGAATCGTGAATTCGTGAGTGCCAACTTTAGACCAAGAAAAACAAGCTGCGCGCCAACTTTTCTTTTTCGATAAAACACACTTTGCAGGAGAAAAAACTCAATCCAAACTTACATAACCAACCTTTTCTTCTGGCTAATCTGAAAAGTGTGGAGTTGAAATTGTGGATAAGATTTTATGCTGAGAAAAATGTTGGAGAGTTCTGCCAAAAGAGAACTGGCTTCTAGATTCGTTAATACGCTTTCATAAAATGTTTGAGAAAGAACTTTCCAAGTAAATGCAAGTCATAAAAATTGAGGCGAACCAAAAATGGAAAATGGAGTGCTAATTTGCGGCATAATCATATGCGAGTCTGGAAAGTTTTCACACAAAAAGTTACAAGAGAAATGAGCAAGTTACAAGCTCACTGCTGCCAGCACACAAAAATTGGAAACGGAAATTCATTTTTGGTTCGCCCACAACTCGCTTAAAAGGTACCCGAAAATCGATGATTTTTGGAGCATTTTATGACATTCCCATGATTGATTTGCTTTGCACACGCTGCGAGAGAAAAGAAGCGGCTCTATGCGAATTTCCGCTTTCTAAAAATAGTCTCGTTGCTTTTACCCACGACGCAAGCACGGGGCAGAGTGCAGGAAAGCACAGAAAAAAGGATTGATATTTTGGTTGATGAGATTTTAGTGAACGAAACGCATGGACTGGAAAAGGAGAAGGATTTTCTCGGACTAGTGATTTTTATATACCCTTTATGCGTGCACTTCGTGCTCGTACATCATTTATTTTCCCATTCACCATCATCATCGTTTTATTATTACAGATATTACAATTTGAATATAATAAAAATAATGCATCGCATCGCATGAACTCAGAAATCGAGTAAGACGAAGCAAATGCTTAATGACAGCGCCTTCGCTGCTGCCACCGCCGCTGCTGGTAGAATTATGTTCTTGAAACCGCAGGGGGCTGCTTTCGGAGTTTTGCACTTAAATATATTGCTACCATCTTTCCATTGTGAAATCGCAACTCTTTTTCGGTTCCTCGACAAAGCAATGCATTTGATATGTTTTGTTGTCGCCCATTCTTTTTGCTATTGCTATTGCTATCTAATAGCCCGAAAAGATTCATGCAGAGTCTCGTCGAGTCGAGCATTGATTATGAATTTGAAAAGTGCTGAATACTAAGCAGGTTAAGCCCGACGTTGTAAGAAATGCATGCGTTGTAATAATATTAATGCGCCCAAGCGGCTAACAAGCGCAAGCGGGAGCCTCACATGTAAATCGGGATTCGATTTCGGGAATCGCATGTTTTGGAATATTCATAAAGAAAAACGATGTTCATTACCTCGTGTCATGAATAATAATATTAAGCACATTTCGATACAAGCAAAAATCCATTTACTAAATGAAATCTCGTTTCGTGTTGTGAGAAACCGCACACGCCACGCCACAATTTGATAATTCATTTTTGAAGCATTTTCTCCCAATTTTCGCTTTCCTCTGCGCGGAATAAATCAGAGTGAGAACGGGAATCAACAATTTCTTGTGGTTCCGAAAAATGAGATTTGAACAAAGAAATCTTTCTCTGCCTTCCTACAATTTCATCACGTTCGTGCCCATTCACACAATTCGGCATTAATAAATGCTTTTTGGACTGTGGTAATCTGGTGTTCATGCATTTACTTCACAGAACATGCGAGCGTAAAGATTCATTTCGTATTCAAATCTGATTGAATGCTCGCAGGTCCCTTCGCCCTCGGCTCGCACTCGTAAGAGCCCTTGCATAATAAGACGCTTCCTCATCAAAAGGCTTGCTACCTTTAATCTGTGCTCGAGCGTTGAGCTCGCCCGTCTGAGTCGTCACTCTTTTGTTTTGAGCAGAGACCTTTCATCTTCCCCATTATCATACCTTCAATAATGACACATTCTCAAATTTTTTCTCAGCCTCTCCCTCAGCGCAAACACATCTTCGCATCAACAGACTAATTTATTCAAATATTTTATTTACGAACCAGGAAGAGGAAAAGAGCACTTTCCTGGTCCGGACCACGGCGAGGCAACGTACTCATATGCAAATGTGCTTTGTGCTAATATTAATATTAATCTCGGACTCGAGCATTATGCTTTTTACGCGCCTCGTCTTCTTGTCTTAAATCTCCGAAACTTCTTTGGGCACTTTTTTTATGACGCGACACAATATTGAAAGAGAAACTCACAGAATACTGCATTATCATGATCGCGAGCCGCGACAAAGAAACTATTTAATATGCATCTTGAAACTTCTTCCCCTGTCCCATTTTTTGTCGTCTTACGAAATCTTTACTTTCCTTTGCCGTGCATGCGTGAAATCGTGAAATCATTTGCATTTGCATACGATTATCATTAGAATGAATTAGAATGCACGACGCACAGGAGTGAAATGGAAAATGAGTAGCCGGAAATCGGTCTCTATTGCAAACCTTGAAATACAACCCCTTTTGAGTCTCTGGACTTGGACTGTCACCCTCTCTTTACACGAATTCTGCACTCTGCAGAAATTTCTTGATAACTTTACCCTGAAGTGTTTAAAAATTAATGCTGTTGCGTGCAATAATGATAATGAAAGGGTGGGCATGAGTTTACATGCACCCAACATCTGGACGATTTCACTATTTCGCACTTCCGACCTTCCTGTCTAATAAAAGTTAAGGTTGTTTTTAAAAATTATGCTGTTTTTAATTGTAGGTGAGCGGCCGTACAAGTGTCACGTCCACGAGTGTGGTCGAGCCTTCATTCAACTGTCCAACCTCCAGCAGCACCTCCGGAACCACGATGCGCAGCTGGAGCGAAGCAAGAATCGTCCATTCCACTGCAATATCTGCGGCAAAGGGTTTGCTACTGAGTCCTCATTAAGGACTCATACAGCCAAGGTATGCAAAGAAGTACGTATCAACTCCTCGATGTTGTAAACCAACATACTTTTGAGTTTTTTTACATTTCACAAAAACATCGCAAACAAATACACAAATCACATTGAAAGCGCATTTGCCAATTGAAGTCAAAGTCAAGTCACAAGTGTCAATTCAATTTTAATTGTGGTTCTGCTTGCAACGAAAACAAGATTGCCCGTCCAATTTCGCAGAGTTCGTTTCCTCAAAACAGGATTTCAGCCTTCCAACTCGTGATTTATTGCTAGAATTCTCAAAACATAACGCAGCCATAACGGCAAATCTTAAAAATCTGACACGTAGCGCAGTGCACCGCGTTGTGGGCGAGCTTGCGGGAAGGAGTCAGGCCAGGCCAGGACGAAACGAGGCGAGAATGAAAGTTTATAAAAACTTCAACACAAAATATTTCATACGTATAATAAACTTTTTCTGTAAAGCTATTAATCTATCAAAAATAATCTGATATTAAAATAAATTGTGTTCTTGTAAATTAAACAGTCAGTCCGGCACAAAATTCAATGCAATGCAAGAAAGCTTTCTGGTTCTGGGCTCGGACTTATCAAGAAACCCGAAAGAATTTAGTTTTTCTCATGGTTATTTGTAGCAGTCACATTCCTCAGGATTTGGCCGTGCAGTCAAAACTTTTCACAGGTTGGGTGTAGAATCGGCGTGATTAGTAGCCGCATAATTCATTTTTGGGAAAAGCAGCAGTAACAGCTCACCAAATAACTACGCTAAATTCCAGCTCGGTGGGGCTTTCGTTCTTGTTCTCGTGCTCAAATTGGAAAAGCCACAAACTCCAACCTTAAAACCACAACCAACTTTCCGGTTGTGTTCAACCTTTCTCGTTTCTCCTTGCCGCACCGTCATTTCTCTTTTTGTTGGTTAGGTTGAGGATTTTAGCATTCAACAACTGAGCAGTCAGGCAGGAAGGCAGGCAAGACTTGTTAATTCATTCGTCTACGTGCCTGAGAAAGTAAACGCAACTCTTTTTCTTGTTTTGAGTCTCGGGCATGACGTGAAAGAAATATGATTTCTGCGGCCCAGCTTCGTGCTCTCGTGATCGTGATTTATGGCTGCGTGCATCACCTCTGATGGAGAAAAACCAGAAAAATTGGGCTGTCACTTGGAATTAGTTTGTGCAGATTACAAACTCTCGCTCTTCCTTCATTTTACTGGGCAGAGAACGGCAGGGCAGACTTCCAAGAATTTTAAGGTGCCGAGCAAAGAAAGGCCTGAATAGTGAATTTCGCCTTTGCCATTGCTTCTTTAAGCATCTGTGAGTCGAACGTGCACGTATGATGCATGCAACAAATAAGTCTTTCTAATGGCTTTATTTTCCCAGCTTGAACCAAGACAAAGAACATGAAAGCGAGGCGTTAGCGATACGTGGCTAACCAAACAAGTGAATTAAATCATTACACTCGCAACTGATTGCCTGTCTTGCCTTCTCAGTTCCCATTGCCATTGCACACTGCACACGTCACGCAACAATTGTGATTAACCTCGAGCGTATTCTTTGAAAAATCAACATAAGTTGGTTGTTGGTTAACAAATGTGGTTAAAATTAACCACATTAGCCAGCCCGCAGTAAAAATTGAAAATGAACCCGCACCCGCAAAGAGATCGTTAACCACGCAAACAATGGGACATGAGCAGAGCGCAGCAACAAGACTCAAGAACCTTTGCTACGCTACTTTACTCGCGTGACTGA
Source organism: Mesaphorura yosii (assembly GCA_009869945.1). Lineage (NCBI taxonomy): Eukaryota > Metazoa > Arthropoda > Collembola > Poduromorpha > Tullbergiidae > Mesaphorura > Mesaphorura yosii. The sequence goes on from WIXG01000112.1 coordinate 160,157, forward strand.
GGCAATAATTAGTTTAGTACAATTGCTAAAGAAAAAATCGAAAGAAAAGAAAACACAAGTGAAGCTTGTGGAGCAAGCAGGAGCTTGCAGTAATGATTTACAATTACAAGAATAACGCCAGATGAGACCTGAGCAGAGCACTCGTAATCGTAATCGTGTAATCGCTTACCTAAAATTAAAGCGCACCCAATTCTAGCAGTTCTAACTCTAATCAAATCATGCAAATGCAATTATTATAACCCAAGTATAATTACATGGTGAGGAAATAACAGGCATGCGCACTCGAAATTAACACAATGCATGCCAAATATTGACATGCTGGGAAAATGTGCACTCATACGTGTTTATTTTGAGGCGACATGTGGCTAAGCAGAAATGTTAGTGAAGCGACAAATTACGAGCAAGAAAATACCCGCAAAATGAGTTTTGTGGTGCAATTTCCATCGCGTCCTCATCTCTACGTCATTCTGTTGCTTTTTGCCCCTAGCAAAATCTTTCTTATGAATTACACTGCATTGCACGGGCAAAGAGAAAAGAAAGATGAAAGAATCTCGTTGTTCGCGTTGTAAATCATATTATGAATTATACATTTTCCGTTTACTTGCAGCAATCTTGTCTGGCATAACGAGAATGAACTACAGAACCTTGCCTCTCTGGAACTTGTCACTTTTCGCAGGTTTTCCACTTTCCATCCATTCGTTCTTTCTCCACAAACAACATAAACGTGAACGTCTTTTTCTAATTTTTGGAACCAGTCCTCGGGCTTAAAACTGTTCCATGCAGGCAGGCAGACTGCTCTGTTTAAATTAAAATTTTGTAAATGAAGTGCCAGCCAACCATGTTAAAAGAAAAACAAATTTTCTCGTTCTATTTTTGTGAAAATTAATTACTCAGACTCGACAATAGACGGGTTGGAGCTGGAAATTAAGGAACAATCAATTCAACCAAAAATTTTCGAGAAAATGAAGTCTTGGCCTGGGCCGAGCCAAGCCAAGCCGAAGGCACGAGGCAAGGAATCAAAAAGTCATGCCAGCCGTAATAATTTGTAAGCCTCAATGCGAAATTCATGTGTAAGTTAAGGTAAATGTAAAGGTTAAGAAGACGGGCTGTCATTTTTATTTTCTTGGGATGGGAACTGAAGCGGAGTTCCTACGCTTAGTGAAGAAGATTAACGTTGAAAGCAAACATGCTGTTTTATGCGTTGGAGTTGAACTAGAACAGAATATTAAGTAATTTTATTACTTCAAATATGCATTTAGCATTTAATGCTCCGTAATTACGAGCAGGGCAGGCAGATAATTATATGTACATTTTCATTTTCTAAAGTTGGCTCAGTTTTAGTGGAAAAAGCCGGAAAATTATATCGGGCAAGGCAAAAAACCAAGGCACAAGCACGATACACAAAAATTGCTGAATGCATGAACGTAGCAGCGCAGTACACACGAATTATTAAAGCTCATTCTTGCGTACGATTGAACAAGAGGGGAAATTACTGGTGCTGCTCGACAGCCGTGTGAAAAATAATTCTGATCACACAGCGAACGAAAAAAATTGTAAAGAAAAGACAAGGTGGAGCCAGCAAAACGGTTGGCCTTTAAAATACCCAATAATATACGATGCGCGTACGTTATGGGTTTAGAAAAAATTCACCCGCGCCTCGCCTCGTATCTTGAATTGCATCGAGAATTTTTTCGCCGGACTGAATTTATGACTTGTCTTCGATTAACAAATTGCGCGACACAACTCTTTACACTCCTATCAGCACACTATTTCAAACTGATCAATTTCTTAGCAGGTGAGCGCTAATTTTCCCATGTTGTAAATGTTTCTTCAGCAGCACGCGTCGCTGATCGGCGGTCCAAACACGGTGAGCTGCCCGGTCTGCCACAAACTGTTCCTCGGAGGCGAGGCTCTGATGGAGCACATGAAACACACACACAAGGATCCAAATGCTTCTGGTGTGGCAAGTATGTGGCCCCTAAAATATTTTATCCGAGACGCACTTTGCTACTTGGGTTCATTGATTTATAATGTGGAACGGTTTCGATTCGTTTTCCACAGCCAAGCGAAGAACAGCAAATCATCCGTGTCCAGTTTGTGGGAAACACTACGTCAATGAAGGCAGTCTGCGAAAACACATGACCTGCCATCCTGAGACGGCACAGTTGACATCTTCGCTAAGAATGTGGCCGTGTACCGTGTGCCAGGCGGTGTTCACTCATGAATCCGGTATGTAATGAGAAATACACAAATTTCACGCTTTTGTGCTTTAGTAAATAGTAAAGACGTACCTTACGAATTTAATAGGATTACTAACTCATATGGAACAAATGAGAACTGATCCAAAACATCAGTTTGCGGCTCAGTACGTCTTGAGTAGAGCGGCAGCGGAGCGGAGAGAACGTGAAAGTATTTTGACGGCAGCTGCAGTCGCGGCCATCGCAGGAGGTCATTCATTTCCAGGTGGACCGCAGGTACGACTAAATATAGCACATTGCTGTCTTCTAATGCATTTCTCATGCACTAAATGCTGCGTTCTTAATTGCAGGGTCATTCACTTTCGTCGGGATCCATGAACCCCCTTCTGCCGATGGCCGCCTCTCCTTCGGGCTCTGACTCGTCGGGGCGTTTGAGTTCGCCGGTTGAGAATGCACAGCATTCTCACCACCGAAGCCGCCTGGCTCTCACAAGTCCTTCGAACGGGCCGTTGGATGCTCGTGTCAGTAACAGCAACTCCGGTCCAAATAATTCGTCGTCGAATCCTGCCAACAATAACAACATTGGAGATCCCTCGAACCAGCCACACAACGGAGGTCGCAAGGAGTATGGAAACAGCAACGCACACGACAAGTACGAAATGTACGACAAAATCACTCACGAGAACAACAACATTCCGCTTGGCGGCGGAATGCGCGAGGGGCATCACAATCAGCAGCAATCAATGCATCATTCCAATCACATGGCGGAGAATGGAATCAACAAATTTCAGGCGACCGAGGCAGCTATGAAAATGGCAGCAATGTTGGGACAGAATCATGGCAGTGGTCCGCATCCGCACGGGCAAAATGACTTGCGCAATTTGATTCATCATCAGCAGTCTCAGCTTCATGGACAAAATATGATGTCCACGCAAATGCAGGCTGAAGCTCTTCTTCGTTCACAGGCAGCTGAAGCAATCCGTCTCGCAGTTGTGAATAACATGGACCGATCGTCAAATAATTCGGGAAACAACAATTCGAATGCGATTCCAAGCGGGAACAATGCGACCAGCGCCAGTGAGGCGCTCGCCAACCATTTGAATTTGACCATGTCACAGGCACAACAGCACCAACAACTGCAACATCAGCAGCAAGACATTTCCAGATTGACGAACGGGCACGGTGGACCGAATCACCACCATCACAACATGCAGCACCATTCAAATGCTCTGAATCACCAACTCAACTCCATCTTGAGCCAACAATCGGACTTGTCGGAGGCTCTGCTGCGCCTCGACGCAAGATCTCTCGGGTTTCCTCTTCCAGCACACAACTCGTAAATTGAGAACAACTTTCTTTGTCTTTCAATTTGTACATTAACTTAATGTATTCAATTATGCGATTCATTCTTGCGAATAGCTTAAGGAAAGTTATGCTCTAAGTCGGGAAAGGTTTAACGGTGAAGTAGAATTCTTTGGAATTGATTTAAGAATCTCACAATGCTATTGCTAAATTAACTACTCAAAGTTCCATGTAACATGTAAAATACTCGTAGCTTAATACTGCAGAATTAAAGTGTAAACTACTTAAGGGCTGAACTATTTTTATACACTCAAGAATTGGTGTAAAAACTCATTCGTAATTGTAATAATTTACGCGTTGCGAATTTTAAACAGGCAAAACTAAACTCTAAATCAATTCCATGTCTAAGTATTACTTGTTAATTGTTGTGATGATTCGTATTCGTGACTCGTGATTTTGTTGACGTAACGTAAAAATAATTCATTCTTTGAACGTACGTACGTTAAGTGATTCGGCAGTAAGGAAGAAACCTTTCGAATTGGGATTTGGTATTGAGAGTATGCTACATGCTAAATGTTTGTGAATTCATACCAAGATCAGGAATAAGTTCTTGAAGAAGTTATTCTAATCAGGCTCGATGTGGTATTATTTGTGAATTGTTGATCTCTTCTCGAACAAGTCCAATATTTCGGAGGTGTACATTTTTCCCGTGAGTGCGGTCAGCCCTGACTATTCAGGCAATTCAGAGTACCATTCACATAAATGAGGCCGGTGATGCTAAAGTAATATTAATATTTCAAATATTCGCTAAAATATTAGAATCGAGAAGAAAATGAACCGTCAAAACTCTTGAGTTAAAGCTTGTCGAGCACAACAAACTACAAATTAAAAAATTGTACAAGGCAGAAACTTTCATGCAAGGAACGTGGCTGAAGTTAATTAAGACGTCTTTTGCTTTCGCTACGGATATTGTAATTGCTTTGTATTGACAAACTGCAAGATTTACCATCAGATTCTAACAAACCGGTGTGTTTACTGTAATAAAATAACTTTAGTACGCATGAGTCTCAGCGAATTGTTCGTATTTTCCATTAAAGTAATTAATTAGAGTACATTTGGCATAAGTTTGTCAATCTGGAAGTGAATAATAAGCTGAAATCTACATTTTATCATACAATATTGACTTCATTTAAAATGTAAATGCATACGTACACTTCCCGTGGTGGAGTATTGGATATGAATCTGAATTTAACTAAATTATAATAATATGACATTGTTAGACTAATTAAGTAATAATTTTAACTGACGATTGTGCTCTTTTCTGAAATAAAAATACTCCACGTTTAGAAAGACGACTTTGATTTTTATTACTTTCACTTTGGCTTTGAGCCCGCCGTTTGATTCTTTGATTTGTAAGAAAAATACACGCAGACTGTTATAAAGATATTTTGCATCAATACAAATTAGAAAAGTCATTAGCAAAACTGCGTATTAAGATTCTTGCATCCAATTAAGAGGGATGAAAGCCGCATGACGTTCGTGGCAGCAGGAATTTGAATTTTGTTAACACTAGTATGACAGAATTTGTCTCTGACTCTTCGCTCAAAATCTTCAGATTGGCTTAATTGTACAAGGCAAGCGATAGCTTAAATTAATCAGTGAAATCTACTGCATGAACAGTAGGGCTCAGCGTTTTGTACTTAACTTTCAGTTCGTAGTGAATTACTGGTAAAAATTTAAATTGGTAATTACTACAAATTGAAAGCAAGTCAAACGACGCCGAGGCCTGCCGTTCACGCAGTAGATTTCACTGATTAATTTAAGCTATCGCTTGCCTTGTACAATTAAGCCAATCTGAAGATTTTGAGCGAAGAGTCAGAGATAATGTCGATTATGTGAGGCGAGATAAATGTCAAATATATCTCGTTGCTTTGCCGTTGTGTTGATGGCAAGCATTATGACATGCATCTCGCCTCATACTTAAATGCAACTAAATACTTACACAGTGCCAAGGTAAAATCAAGTATACTAATTACAATTTTTAAACAATCTTTAAGCAGTTGTTTTGCATTTAATCATCAAATCTTCCCTTTGCATCATCAAAGATCGTGTGCCTGCTTCCACCTATGCCGCGTGCTTCGATTCGTGATCAGCCCGACCTTGTGAGTCACTTCTTTCTCCCTCCACAGATCGCATTCGGTTCCCAAAATTACGCAACTGGGAACTTACAGCTTAGCATTCAGCAGTAAATGCGTGCTTCACTTTTCTCATGAGCGTACCTCATCCTCAGTACAGTGTACAAGGTTTTTGTGGAGTGTGGAGTGGTAGGAGAGTGGCAAAGCAAGCAAGTGGCAGGTGTGTTATTTTCCTTTTCATTGCATTGCCCGTTGCCTTTAAAGAGAGAACCTCACCAGCACCAGCTTCAACGCATGGTCAGAAAGAATCCCAATTCCTGGTCTGTATTGTATTGACGTAGAAGCACAGAACGACAGAACAGCAAAGCAAAGCGCAAAGGTTTCCAAAGCTGTTCAGCATTCAGCATTCCCTTTTATATTTTCTTTTGCCTGCCTAGCATAGTTCGAATTGCAGAGCAAGCGCAATCCAACTAAGCATTCGATTCGTATCGCACAATTCTGCAGTACTTCACACAGGCAGGCAAACCAAAGCAAAAGGCTGGCATTCGCATCACCTTGTTCGCTCAGAAAGGGTTTTCATTTGTGTAAAGACTCATTTACTTTAGAAGTGCGGTGGTTGTTCGAAAGAAAACAACAAAATTGCATTCGTTTGGTGTCGATCCGCTCGTGCGCCTGGAAAAGTCAAACGCTTGCGATCCTTCATTCATTCGCGAATCGCGAGGGCGAATTTGTTCGCGGATTGAAGTTTGGCGACCGCGACCAGTGCGCTGGTGCAGTGAACTTAAAAATCCGGGTGAATTTGTGAGAATCTAGTCAAAACCGAAGCGGATGTAAGTGACTTTGACAGGTGGACTGGGAAAATTGTGTAAAAGTCTTGACACCTGAACTTGGATTTGAATTTGGAGTTCGTACAAGATTTCTGATGATTTAGTGGGGATTTGGTGGAGATCGGCAAGTCAGGGAATTCTTTGGACAGTCAAGATGTTCAAATGCATCTTGGCGTTATCTCTTTGCGTCGGGGTCATCGGTAGTTCTTCCGGTAAGCTTTACACCTTTTATGAGTCTTTTAAATTTCACGTAAAAACGCAGAAAATCGGAACGACGTTTTCACGGAAAGGAAACGTTATTTCAACTTTGCTCCAGAATTGAACAAATTTTAGATATCCGTTCATTCATTTTCCTGTATCGTATCTGCTGCTATTCATTTCCCATTCGCATTCGCAGGTTGTAGAATTACTGATAAGATACGATACGAGATTTTGGTGCTAAAATCAATAACCGCTTAACCCAAACTAAAAGCATGTGGTTTAGAAGTGCACGAGCTTGAATTCAGCCGTTATCATGAACAGGCACTCCATTCGACCGATATGTGAGCGCAGGACAAAAATTGGTGTCGATATCAGGCTTTTAGCATTACTCATCGATTGCAGGCTAACATACTATAGACTTACAAACTATTCTTCATCCGTCCCTGTCAGCTACCCAGCCTTCGATAAAAGGAAGAAATATGCACGAATTGTTCGCGAGAAATATGTATTCGATTCGAGAATTCACGGAATGCGCACAGCGCATGTTTTATTGAGCATATTTCTCATTGGGAGCCCAGCCATTGGCAGACAAATTAAATTTTAACAATGACAACGCAAAGCAATGGCTCGCATTCGCACTTCATAAGAACACGACAGGAGAGAAATATTCAGGTCAGCTAAATCTAACTGAAATAACAATCGACGTGAAGCGTTGTTGAACATTGCTCAGTTCCAAATTCCAGACGTGGATTAATTCAACTTTACTAATAATTCATTCGTTCTCTGTTCTCTGCTATCTGCTTTCGAGAAATTAGTTCTCGAGTGAGAGGCTTGCATTTGCATTTCCCATCGACAAGAATTAAGAATGTTTGTTTCTTTGAGCCGAGCGAAGCGGCAAGCGGGCTGAGAATAGAATTCTTGAATTCATTACTTTAAGACGAAACGAGAACAACTGTCGGCCGGCCAGAGAATAATATCCATTTGTTCTTCTAATCGCATTAGTATTAATGGAAAAATCTGTTGATATCAAAAATAGCTTCGGCTTCGAAGAAGAAAGAGCGACCGGTCGTAACTTCTAGCTGTAATTTGTAGCACCAGAAAAGAATGCACAGCGGCATCACTCGTGTGAAAGAATTGTCACACGGCTAATGGGACGTGAAAGATGTTGTTTGCTTCAAGCGGACTGCTTTTTAGACGTCTCGCGTCTTCACCTTGCCTAGGAACTTGCCAACCTGTAAAAACTTGCACACTACACTACGATAAACTCAATTTAAACTTGATGTCGGACGTCGCTGGATTAAAAGTACATTTCATATTTTGACGCTTTGAACATTGATCGGGCGCTCCGCTTCGTCAATTTAATTCCGCGTTCATACATTCAGTCATTCAGGCCAAAACCACATTCACATTTGTATTCGCATGCCGCATGCTGATTGTTTAACAAATGCCAACTAAATAACCTCCTGACGCATGCCACTTCTGTCATGTTCATGTCGAAAATATTTATTCTGGCCCGCAGACGCAGCCGTGCCGAAGCTGCTTGCTAGAATGACTTTTAACTTCATAATCACAGATCACAAAAAAAAACGCCACAGCGCTGCCGCAGTTCGCAGCTTTGCTACTTCACGTGCATAGGCATACGCACCTGACACTGACACAATTATGCGTCAGCACCTTCCTCTGTTCTGCTAGTTAGCTACTCCATTCTGCACAGCAGAAAGAACAGGACATGGAATTTCCTACCCAGCACTCGTCGAATTAGTATTTTTTTTAACTCGTAATTTGCCGTTGCCATTTGCGTGGAGCGAAATTGCGAAACGTAGGATTCTGTGAATCGCAATCGCAATCGCGAAAAACGAGCGTGTAAGATACTGGATTAGCTGATGTGATGATTTTTTGTTGTCAAATGATAGACATTCCATTACGTAACAGTAATGCAACAGCAAATTACCGTGGCACAGCCGACTGTAGAAAACGGCAGCGGATACAAATCAGTGTTTCAAGTAGAATTATTTTGAGATTTGCCGGAAGTGAAGAGTACTTTGAGATTCTAAATAGTGAAACATATTATCAAATTCCAAATTCCATGGGCTTCAATTTTGGTTTGGAGCAGCGCGCTCGCGCCCCCACAAATCCGAGATGGCTTAGAACGGCTTTTGTACTTGCAGTGGTAATCACGGTGGAAGCAGAATCAGAATAATTAAATCCATCAGGCGAGATTCTGCTGAGTAGTACTAAAAGGCTTATGATTACGACACTCACGATCTTGGCTTTGGCATCTGTTACACAGTCGACTCACAGGAAACTTCGTTTTCATTTATTTTTCAATGACAAAAGTGCAAATTAAATTTTGATTGTGAGCCAAAACTTTTCTCATATATCATTGAACGTTTAGAAACGTCATTTCCTAAGTCAAAGCCATACCACGCCATAAGCCTCGTAACTCGTAGCTCGTAATTTGGCATCATAAACTTACTCACTGCCACCGCGTGTAAACTAATTTGAGGCTAATTTTTCTCCGGCTGGATCTTCATTCATTCAGGATTACCAAAAGCCTTCCAATTCCAAGTTCGGTCGACGGTGTCGTGCCGCGTTTTATGATAAGATGACGATTATTACATTGGAAATTAATTTGACAGATTGTAGTTTATCTCGGAGGGAGGTAGTCAGTCTTCTTTATTGCGCTATCTCTCTTAATGCATATTTTGTGTACGAAATACGAAATTATTAGCAAAACATCAAATGCGAAACGCCTTTCGCCCGTCCAACGGTCATTCGATTACGGGCAAAGTTTTATGACTACACAAATTTAGATAGAAATTGAGCACACACGAATTACCTGACCGACCAGCCACGAAAATTCGTGAATTATTACTGGCCTCATGCGCGATGACGTATTACTAGACACGTATTTGCGACCATTTGACATTTGATCAAGCTCCATGCTTATTTTAGGACAGGGCACGGCAAACAAGCAAGTATTTACCTTTGACCTTCACCGACGTTGTTTTTGATTTAACTAAAGCTTGTTTGGTTCTGAAGTTTCAAGTTCCCGAGTAAATAAGGCAGTGCTGTGCTTTTAGTTACTTAGCAGGTAACTTTGTTGATTAACTTGCCATCGTCCCTTCACATCGGCTTCGTTGTCTTGTCTGCCGGTTCTTCTCTGCTCTCTCATTTCTCAATCAAGCAAATGAGAGCAAGCATGCAAAAGTAAACGCCCAAAAGCTTAACGGAAGCTTGAGGAATCGGACTACTCTTGCTCTTTATTCTGGGAATTCAAATCATGAAGTTTGTATGTCAAAAATCAATATTGGGCATTAAATAATGACGCACGAAAGAACACCCTGCTGGGGCTGTGTGAATTCACGAGCTCGTACTGCATTTCATTAGCCATTGAACCTAGTTTTATTTTAGGACATTAATTTAGTCTGTCCTGTGACCAGAAAACCTGAGAATTAATTGCTTCTGTCCTTACTGGTTGGGGTCATTGAATTAAGAGAATGAGGCCCAAAGGGCGAAGTTCAATCTCATTGCTCGTTCAGATTGCCAATTCCTTAATTACGTATTGCATCAGACAAATCAACACAGTCTGAAAACAAGCACCATTTTTTCCTGTGATACCTTGATTCCCAGGCATTTTTTCTTTATTGCTGGTAAAACCCGTGGAATTCGCTGGCAACTTGCTATTTCGTTATGTCCAGAATTCCTTCTACAGCCAAGAAATTACTTCAAGCATAATTTAAACTGATGGCCGTACTCCCCACACCGCCACATGCCAAGAAGAATTGTAGAGTTTATTAGTTCCCTGTCCTTTCAACTGGAGCTTGAGTTTTCCCGTCGTCATTTGAGCTCGTTTATGATATCGAAATGCAGAAGCCTTCAAGATAAACGCCATGTGCCGCTTTGTACAGAGTTAACCTTCAATTCACAAATTCACCAATTCGAAGTCCACGCCGTGCCGTGCATTGTGCATGGCATTATTGTCAGTCGTCATTTCTGAACCTGGTCACGAATTCCATTGTCATTTCAGTTTGCAATAGCAATAAGCAATAAGCAATACGGTCTTCATTTATTAAATGAACTCGCGACTCGTAGGCAAGGCGCGGAGTTCGCATTCAGTAATTTATGGTCTATTGTCTTATTATTTCGCCTGCCTGCCTGCCTGAATGCGTTATATCGCATGAAACGGAGAACGTGGCCATAGTCATGATCATGGACACGGCACGGGCATGGAAAGGCAGGCTGGAGCTGAGCTGAGGTATAATTGCGTATTCACTCCGTTCGAATAAAACGCTCCAAGGAATTCGGCCCAGCACTTGCATTACATATGCTGTGATGCTCCTCTTGTCCTTTATTCTCAGGAAATTGGTTTTCGCGTATTCGCTATTCCAGGAAAGTTTTCCATGCGATGAAATTCGAGTCTGGAGCAGTTTAATTATGTTCTCGTCGTCTCCATCCTGCCTTGCCCTGCCCTCCAGCATTGTATTGCACTGTGTTAATAAAAGTATTCTTGTTTTGTGCTTCCCGCAGTGCCCCGGCTGGACTTGGTCGACCCTGAGAGTGGATATCATGGCCTGGTCAAGGAGGACGAGACCGTGGTTGAAGTGAAGCCTAAAATCCGTGCAATTGGAGCCGAAATATGCGGATTCCGCATCATCAACCGACATCATGGCGAAACTCCATTCGAGGTCAGTACATTTAAAATTTCCTGAGTAGTTCTCTCTCGTTAGGTAAATAGTAAACAAGTACGCACACGCATTGCGCAAGCAATTTGCACAAAAGGGAGTCTGGTCTCTGATAATTAAAAGTGTGAATTGCGAAATGGATTACACGCGTCGGATTTCCACCATCGTTTTCTAATCATCGAATGCAAATATAGAAGTTCGCGATGAAGCTGTGCTTTGCAAATTTGCAGGGTCTTGTTAATGCAAATTACCTTCATGACTCGAAAGCAAAGCAAATGTTCTTTCAATTTGCCAGCTTCTGTGAACCTTTCGCCTTGTAGATTTTAAAAGGGCAAATTGAATTTGCATTCTACACTGTTCTGCACAGACACTCTACGGTCTGAACTTTGCAACCTAGGCAGGTGTGCCGTGTGTTTAATAAAATTCATGTTACCTGAATACTTAATTTATACACAAATTTTGCACAGCCCACGCACAATCACACCCGCACTGTCACAACATCACTACAGGACCAAGCAGAGTGCATTAAGCGAATGTAATACCTTACCTTTTGCCATAAAATTAGAGAGGTTGTCGTTTGAGAGACGTGGCAACTGTTGGGTCGTATAATTGTCCATATTTGTCGTTCGTGGTACTGCCATTTCTACATTACATTTAGCAAAGGAACGCGTTAAAGTTAAGATACTTATCTCCCTTGCAATCCGGTCGAGCCTTTGCGTTGCATTAATTTTGCGAGCGCTGTGTATTGGATTTTTAACGAGCAATTGTTTTAAAAGCGACATGCAGCGATGCGACAAACGAAATCAGACAATGTTTGAGAGGAATTCAAGCCCAAGCCATAACATCCCGAGTGGGATGAACTGGGTTGCGTGAGTCTGCGATTTTTCCGAAGAATACTAAATGCGTACGCAGTACTCCAAGTTGGCCAAGTAAGAGTCAAGATGTTGGGGTCGGGATGTAAATGTTTATTTTTAAAACCACACAGACGCTAAACAGCGAACAAAAGCAAAGGCAAATGCTATTTATGCTCTGCTATTATGCGTTAACGACGGATATCGTTGCATATTGCTTTGTGTGGTGAAGTGTTTGCCAATCACTTGAGGATACATTAAACACTGCATTTTGTACAACGTACTCCAGGTTAAAAGCGCCTTTGGCCTTTGAGGGTTGCGGACTAATTTCATTATTTCCGAATTGTAATCACTTGAGAAAGTCCTTTTGATCAACTTGGCCAGTCAAATGAAGTTCGCGTCGCCAGAATGGCACAGGAAATAGCAATTAAAGGTCTTTGCGCAAAAATTATAAGAGCAAAGAAATAAACAGAGCTTATTTCTGAGTCCGACATAATAATAAAAGAAATAGAATTCCAATTCAGTTTGCTCTTTAGACGGACATTGCTTCCATAAATTGAATCATCTAGACACTTATGTCATGTGGCCAAGAAAGCCAAGTCAGTCAGCTGAGTGCACAACAAAAGGCTTTAACTGATGTTCGAACCTTTTGCATTTGCTTGCTCTAATGGATATGGAAAACGGTTGGCCCAATTTAATTATACGCATGGCACGAATATAGTTTGGCGTACCATAGAGGCTTTTGCGTTCACTTTTGCATGGAAAATGAATATTCGCGTACACGAGCAGTAATTTCCTCTTCACATGTACACAAACAATTAGTATCCAGGATATTTATAATGCATTAGGCACTCTGCATAGTGAAACTTCAGTCTGAGCTTCGATTCGCCTTCGCTTTCGTGGTTTATTTCACTGCATCGCATAATTCTGCTTTTTCTACATTTGCAGTTAGCAAAGTTAGCATGGAATGACACGCATGTATGCTCCATGCGTCTTTTGAGAGCGATGGGAATTCGGCGTTGTGATTATGATTATACAATGTGTTGGACCGTGCTGTTATTTTTGTTGTGCTTTTGTGTGACATAATGAATCTACTGCCATACCGTGCCGTGTCATACCGCCACGCTTTGTCATAGCCAAGTCGAAATTTCACGTTCCAGTCAGCAGGGAAAGCCATTTGGCCATTTCGCTTTACAATAGTTTGAGTTCGACGTTCGCTTTCGTACTGGCCGTGGTCGCAGTCGCAGTCGTAGTCGTATCGATCGTAATTCGTAAGTTGACGTTCAACATGTCATTCGTCCATGTTTGATGTTCATGTTGATGTTTGTGCAATTTTAGTGCTGTGTATTGTCCTAAGCTATACTGGCTTTAACTGTGCCGCCGTGGGGCCATCGCGCAAGACAATAATACATGGACATACATAAAACTCGTCAAAGTTTTATTAGGGCCACGACATGGACGTTTTTCCAGTACTCCGACTGCAGCTGTACAAAATTGTAGGACAGCACAGAAAGTAGTTCGCGGGCATTTTCATATTGTATTGTACCTGAGGGAATTATTAAAAAGACAGCAGGCAGACAGAGAAAAGGGACAAACAAAACAGAAACTCCACGACATCGACATGCCATGATCACAACGGTAAATGGCTGTATACGCGCATGCATTTAGTACGCTAGCACGATGGATACTGGATTGCTGGATTCTAACATATTTTAATTATGCATGGCAATGGTCTGTGTTACGGCACGGGCACGCATACGGGCATGAGGCTTGCAGCAATTGGCTTCGCACTTTGCATTTTACGGGGTCTTTTGTGTTTACGAGCATTTAAGGATGACGACGACGAGCAATGATTTACATGGCGTATGCACGGAAAGAGGCTGGATTAGCACAAAATTGGCAGTGGACACCTGTGAACTTTGACAAACTTTAACTTTTCGGTATGGCCTTTCTTTTGTGGTTGTGAGTGAAATTTGGTCAGAAATTTGACACTGAAAATGAAAGGCGACGGCGAAAGGCCATGCCAGGCGAGGGCAGGTGTTTCATGCTCTCATGCTGTTGAGATTTATTAAAGAAGTTGAGTTAAACTTCTTCGCAGCTGTCGTCCAGCCATGTCGCATTTTATGCTTGAGTAATTCTTCAGGGACAAAATTTCTACAATTGGAACGTCGGGATTTGTTAAAGCACGACTGTAACGCAGGATTTCCATTTCACGACTATTGATTTTTGCACTGTACTTACTTAACTTAAAAGTGTGTGCAAGTCGTTTTATTTACTTTACCATTATTGCATTGTACTCGAACTCCTTTTCATTGACTCTTTAACAAGTGCTTAGTGCTTATATTTCTCTTGGAAATCCGTTGCCTGCCTACAAATTGCAGTCAGCGTCAGCAGGTTCACATGGCATAATGCAATGGTAATACGATTTGGCAAGCGTGAGACGACGTCTCGTGTGATGATGTTGGTTTAAGAAGTGAGAAAAAAGCAATAGCAATGGCAATATATTCCTTTTGTGGGTAAAGACGAATACGAATGCGTACGAATGTGTAGGAAATCCATTAATGGTTTTCTTTTGATGATGCAAAGCCCAAGCATACATTTCTATGCTAATGAGCGTAATCTGTTACGGCTTTTGCAGACATGTCTTGAAAGTGTTCGACTAACTTCGACTGGAAATATTCAGTGTATGACACGACTCTGGTCTGGCCTGCCTTTCGTTTTCGTATGCCCCTAAATTGAATTAGAGGCTATATTTCTGCTGCTATCCTGCTGAAGGGGTTAATTTAGATTTATTCTATAGAGAAGCAGTCCCATCGCAGTCTCAGCCTCCTTCATTGTTAATTTAAAGCTGAATACTTTATTCATGCGTTGTGCTGTGTTTTGTCATGATGTCCTGCTTTGCTTGGAGAAGGCAAAGAAATGGATCGTGAATCAGACATGAATCGTGAATCAAACCGTGCCTAGACGACATTCATGGGTTTTAATATGATTCGGTTGTTGGAGGGAGACTGTGAAAGTATTCCAGTGCTCTTGCGCTTGGCCTTGCTCATAATTTGTTGGCGGTTCACGTAAAAATTTGTCGCACACTCGCAGCAGCAGCATTCAACTTCAAAATTAGAATATGTTATATGTCTACCACGTACAGGGCTCAGAATTACACGAAGAGGCCAAAGTCCGTTGAATGCGTTTTCGTTAAATGCTTGAGTAAGTTTTTCCAGCGAGGCGAGGCGAGACGGCGAGAAAACTTTTCTTATTCCGGGGTTATTGTAAGTACGTGCTTGTGTCCTCTGCACTGCAAGCAGCAAAAGGAAGTTGGAACATGATTTATCCATAAACAGCAGCGCAGCGCAAGAATATTTTATACATGATAAATATTTTGTTCGCTTTGTCCATTGTGTTTCGTGTTTGTGGTTTGTTCTGTCTGGAAAGTTTTTCTTACTCGAATGCGTGCATTTACAAAAATGTGTTCAAGGCGGGCGGCGAGGTTCGGCCCGTCGTGAGTCTTGATAATGTGCAGGATAATGAAGTATGGCATGGCGGAACGCGAATTTGGACCCAAAATCTCGCAAGTCGCAAGTTGTTGTCTTGAGCCTCTCGTCTCGGTTTCTGTTATCTGCTTTCCATTTCACATTGAATTTGCTTTGGTTGCGTATACACAAGAGATTCGATCACATCCAAAATTCTAATGAAGGCGAAGGGGAACTCGCTCGATTGCTGTTTACGTTAACTAAGATACATCTTCATTGAAAATCTCAGCTGCAGTGCAGTGTTTTCATTTTCCGAGTTGAGTGTCTTGTCTTCTGGAATTTTTGTATCTTCTGTTTCTGTGGCATAAGACTGCGAAGCGACTGCTGAAGAACATTAACCAAAGCAAACTCGGCTCAGGGCCGAGGTTCAGAGCAGAACGCGCAGAGCAGCATTAGCATTAGTAAATGTAAATACGCATGCTGGCCTGGTGGCTGGTTTAACCTACTTTGTAGACAATTTTGCCTGCATCGCCAACAGCTTCTTGGGTCGGTTATGCCCGTTCAGTGTTCCAGACCACTTCAAAGAAGCAGAAAGAGGAAATGTTAGCAGTGGCTGTTTGGTGCTTTGCCGATGCGATGCGAGAAGAAAGATAATTAGCAAACAGCGAAGCGAGTCTAGCCGGGCCCGTGCTTGGCGTGGCTGTTAAAAACGAAAATAATCACTCACATGAGGGTTGCGAATTGGTGAGATATGCAAGATGAGATCTACTGGTGACTCTCGAGGTTAGTTTGGAGTCTGCAGACAAAACACACGGTTCATATTAGTAATTTATGGCCTGCAAGATCCTGGCACTGGCGGCTCTTGGTGCAAAAATAAAATGCTAGGCAAGACTCGAAAGACTCGCAAGACGCTTGCCGGGCTGGGATTAAATTTGCATGCAAAATACTTGCAGCGCTTTTTTGCCCTGCCCCTGCTGCTCCACTCTACGAGTATACGAGTTTTTATTTATCTTTATCCCGACGACGTCAACGGAATGGCTAATCAAACTCATAAACTTGGAAGGAAATCTAATTTAAGATAAATTTAAACTGGGTCGACACTTCTTGACTTTTTTTAACGAGTATTGCGTTTCAGACGCCAAATCCGAGGTGCTGGCCCAATTTCTGAGCGCGAAACGTTTATTTACTTGCAAATGCTAAGAATTTGATGGTGGGTAAGACAGAAAACAAGGCTTGTAGAAGCAAGCTGATAGCCAAGAGCTGTGGTGCAGAAGACGGAGGGTATGGGTTTATTCCAGCGAAAATATTTTTGCAATTTCTGCCTCGCATGTCCGACACAAGCGTCGTTAATCTTAATTTACTGATGCTATGCCGGTGTAATGCACACCAAGGCGTCTTGCGTTTCTTCCAAGTGTTTGCTGGCGGCTCGACTCGGCTTGGCAGGCGCACAGCTGGCGATTCTTGGAAACTTAACCGCATCGCGAAGAGCAAGAAGACATTATTAAATTTTGGGGATGAAATTCCATCCTGAGGTTTCTCTCGGGCGGACACGAGCAAATTCTGAACGTCGGCTCTGGCGTCTTGTCCCGTGATGGATGGATGACGAGAGGAGCCGAAGCATATTACATTAATTGCAGCTCGTTTAATAAAGAAATAGATTCCAGTTTAATGTTGGTTTGAGGCCGAATATTAGGCAATATTTCTTGGTAGTTTGTTCGATACCTGGCGGCTCGACTCGTAGAAGAGAAGAAGAAGTAGGGCAGCCTTTTTCCGTTGGTCGGAAGAACGTCGTCACCAACTCAAAATTACTACCATGCATTAAACCACTTGCTGCACTGCTTCACCAGCACGGCCAAATTATTACCGATTGCACAAATTGAAAATTCGAAGCAACGCTCAATTCTTCTGATTTATTCCACATAAAATAATATTTTACGACTCTCGCTGAGCGTTCTTCAGTTTTATGTACTCAGACGGCTGTGCTGAGAAATGAAGCTACAGATTGAAGATTGAACAGGCGGCTCCAATAATTACATAAGAGAGCCTTCTTTCCTGTACAGTGCAGTGCAAAGTGCAGGATGTTGGCACGGATTGTCGAACTAATATAATACAGAAACCGAATTTGGAGTTTTACGACCCATTTTGTAGGCTTTACACTTTACGCTTTGCAAACACCAAGATTCTTACTTTATTTTATCGCCTGCCTTGAAAAACTTGCTGTCAGCTGCGAATTTACGTACTAGAATTATGGAACTCTTAAATACACGCGAAAGGCGAAAGTGTTGAAAAATTGATGTCTCTCATCATCGCCCATCTAAATTAGTCTAATTCACGATCAATAGGCAAATCAATAAATTGAACAAACAAGAGGATTGGGACGACTCGACGACAATTCTCTCAACAAATTCCAACTGTCTGCAGTGTCTGTTTGAATGAGGGGCTTGGCAGATATTTGCCTTTGATAATTTTTCTCGGGACGCGGCACAAACGCTGAAAAACTTTGACATTTAGTAACTTGTCTCTCAAAATTGGAAATTTAAATAGAAAAGTTTCGACTTTAGCTCTCAGGAAAAAAGTTCCTGGCTTTGGGTAGGAAATTTAAAATTTGTGTGCACAAAATAAAGTTTTTCAGTTTCACGTGGCTGTAGCTTGCGATTTACGTACACATTTTGTCCGTTATCTTCTTTGACGGGGTCTGGCCTTTCGCGATCGCCTGCCCACAGTTTGGCATATTGCACTTTGACACTTGCGAAAAATGTCCGACTTTTCTGTCCATCAGTGCAGAAAAAGGAGCCTTTACTTTTAGGTCGATAATGCGCATTTCGTGTAGGTGTTAAAAGGGACCAGAATCTCATTCCGTTGAACTTGTTGAACACAACCTGCAATTTATTTCTTCAGCTACTCGGAAGACATTGTAATTGTATTCTATTCCGCCCCGCGAGTGTCTTCAAGTCTTTGCCGCTGCTGATGTCTGATAGGACATCAGCAGGCGCACACGGCACGGCAGACACGCGGGCATGAAATGTCTTGCCTCCGAATGGATTCGTGACAGAGACGTGCAATTTCAGGAAAATTGGAAAACTTTTTTGTTCTACTGCTACTTTTCGGGCTCAAAAATAGAACAAACGCCATTTAATACGAAAAATGTGGGACCTTCTCATTCGACGGCCAACTTCACCTGCCCTGCTTTTCGTGCGCGCTCGCAAAAATGAGGACGATTTTCTAGTGTCCGAATGAAATGACGGAATTTAGTACAAAATTATTCACATTTTTAAGGAATTAAATTTAAATAGCCTTACCGTGTCTGTCGTCTCGTTCTTTTTCATCATAATCAGAAGTTGGAGGAGGAAATTGAAAAAAATATTTGCGGATAGATTCTTTCGTTTGCCTGAATACGAGAAGTTGCAAACTTTTCTTTCATGATTGAAGCATAATTTGATTATTTTAAAATGGCACAGAGTGGCGGATGTGCGTTTGATGAGAATTTATGATTTCATGAATCCGGCACGGGCGCGTTCCGAGACGAATACTTAATGGGAAAGCAATGATTGCCTGCTTTCTCGCTTTCTTCTCGCTTGACGAACTCATTAAATTTTATGTGCCAAATAAAGCATAAAGAGAACAAGATGGCGAAACCCGAAAGGCGAAATACTGAGCACGGCGCAAAGCAGCCAGTACAATGCAATGAATGCTGCTGAAATAATATCTCGCGAAAGGATATTGGAACTGGCAACTGGGAGGAAGGGAAACATAAAAATGAAGGTTCACTGTTCATGGCAAAGGCGAAAGCGAAATGAATGGAAGATAAGATAAAGGAAAGGAATTTAAGGAGAAAACACGGCACACGAGAGAGATGGAGAAAGGAATCTAAAGTGAAATGAAATGGAAAAAGATGAGGGGAGAAAATGGACGGGCCGCGCGATGGAGCTCTCTTTGGTTTGCTGTGTTATTTATAGTGTGTATTTCTTCTGTATTGCATTACATTTTTCTTTCGCAATGCTGAAAATTATAAGGCAGCATACCTTTGGCAGGGTTTGGTCGGACCATGAAGAATGCAGTTATGAGTTGAGATGAAACACCAAATCGGCCTCATCTCGTCTTCTCATCTTGCTAACTATTCCCATTCACACTTTCTCTTTCTGCTCTCGCATTCGCATTCGTTGGTGTGTTTTGTATACAAATCATGTACGTACATTCCTCGAAACTCGCAATCCGCATCTGCACTCCGCACGTGTATTATTAATTTTACTTAGAATTTCCACGACCTAAAATGCCCTTGTCGAGTCGACTAAGAACAAAATCGAATGAATTTGAGCTCGGCACACGCACGCTTCAAACAAAATCTTGGCACGAAGCTGTGTGGTTGTGGTGTAGCTTCTGTGCAGGCAAATCCGTAATTATGAATTCTCGAGAGTGCCTCGCCTTCGCCAATCAAATTCAAGTCATAATTACGGCCAGCGATGGACCCACGACCGCGACCAGTGTAGTGATCATTTCTGCTAAGCTACGACGTGCTTAATGCAATTTAGCGTCCAGCCCAGTCCAGTCCATCCACTCCACTCGCCGCTTTGCGGAGACAGAAACTCTCCCGAAACTCTCTTCTCTTAAGAGCGAACGGTGTTGATTATTGATCCATTTGCTTTGCTTTGCTTTGCGTTGCTCTTCCGTGGCTTGGCGTGGCGTAACGTAGTGAAAGTTTCAGCTCTAAAGTGGCCGTGGCTGCGTCTGAATACGAATGTGAATGCTGGAGAGATAACGTAGAAAGCAGGCACGCAGAAACGCAGAAGAGAATTTGAAGACAGGGAAAGTCTTTATGGGATTTTGTGAAGCTCTTCCGTCGCACTCGAAATACACACACACGATAGTGAACTGCACATACAAACGAGATTATTATTACTCAGACTCGCAATGCGATGCAATGCAATAACGCCAAGGCAGTTGGAAGCTGAGCCCTGCGACTTCGACGGCGACGGAGGGGAGAAAGAACCTGATTTGATTCCATTCGAACGTCGTGGCGTGCCATGCTGCTTTCCGTTTCTGCTTTCTACTTTCTATTTCCTATTAATTTCACACACGCCCGGCCGTGCCGTGAAGCTGATGCTTCGGGTTTTCCCATGACACTTGCCTTTGCCTTGCCCCAAAAGCAATGCAATGCTGCAGTACTTTCCTGTAAAACGATACGGAATGAACAGAAAGATAAACTCGACTGGGAGATAAAACAAGAGCAGAAGCAGAAGTTGAAATAGAAATAGAAAAGGTGCTTATTTCATCTCGAATCTCAAATTCCAGACCAGTTTTCACTCGCCTGGAATTCCTGCCGGAGTTGCAAGGCACGACTGGCACGACAATCTCCCTGTTGCTACGTTCGCACATTGTCTTCACTTAATACGCCAGAAATTACTTAACTTCATTTCAAAAGACGTTACGCAGCGCAGGCAGAAAGCTGAAACGGAAGAAGCGCTCTGCTCTGCATCGTATTCGATGCAATTAATTAATGTGACGGTTAATTACGTCCTCGGCAGCGCGGATGCTGACTTGACTCGATTCGACTTGAGGAAAACCAGCGTCAGCTTGAACAGAATGCAGAGTATTTTGCCTAAAGATAAGAGCCAGAAGCAGCCCGGTTACAAAGAACTGACTTCCACGCAGTCATGGAAAATTACAACTTTCTCTTGCCGCGTTTGCCTTCTATCTAGCTTCCTGCTTGTCGTTTGTTGAAGTATCATTTTGTTGTGCACTGCCGACGACTGATGACTCGAATGATTCAATTTCTCCAGACGAAACAACAAGATTTCCTGCGAAACTTCACCCTTCACGTCTCGCAGAAAAGAATCCGGGCCCATCCATTCCATTTGCATCTCCCCTTCTGCTATTTTTCTTTTCTTCTTCTTTTCCCGTGTGAGGATTCGCTTTGGATTGTGGATTTAAGAGATTTCTATGCAATCATGCAGCATAATAATACAAAGTACAATGTTGAATATTCCAAATATGCGCGTGTCTTGTCGAGTCGTGTGTTGTGGATAACTCAAAATAAAAATTCAGAACAGAGCCGTGCTTGCGTACTTTCCTTTCCTTGTTTGTTCGTTCTCGTGTCCCATCAGAAAAGGGATTTTAGAAAAGCAAATAGAAAATCAGAACTAACGCGAATGCTTGCGTAAGAAGGCCAAGCCAACAAAGCCAAAACCAAAGCCGACTGCATGCAGGGTAAACATTTTTCACTCAGAATGCGATTCGTATGCAAATAAGACAAGACGAGGCAAGGCTAGACAAGGTAAAAGTTGGCTTTGAGTTTGGATTATTATTAAAAATGTTCGTGTTTCCTTTTTCGTTTTCGTTGGAATTGTAAAATCAAACGAGCAAGGCAAAGGCACGTAAACCACAACTCCAGAACACGGCAAAGGCAACACGGCGTGTTCGCGGGTGCGCTGCTGGAGAACATTATTGCCTTACCTTGTCTTTGCGTGGGTCGATAATCATCATATTCGCTGAATGAATTGGAGTGTTACTGCTGTTGTTTGGTTGTGTTTTCATTTGTTTGGGTTCATGTGGCGAGATTCAAATTCGAGGAATTGGTTGAATCACGCCATTAAAAGGCCATGCAAGCCATATTGTGCCGTTTATTACAATTGTTGCAATGCACACCTTTGGAAATACAAACAGGATTTTAAGCGAAGGAGTCCAGTCATTCATCCATTGTGAATTTGCTAATCCTCCGACACAAACTAAAGCAGAGCATTTTACAGGTTGGAATTATTAATCCATACCTTACCTCATCGCCTGTTTTGGAAATGATAGCGAAGATTGCATTGTGTAAATATACAATGGCATAGCGCAGACTTGAGATTTGAGGCGGTGGCAAGTGGCAAGATAAGACAGAAAGATTTGCAATCAGCTCGGATTTGCACGAGCTCATCTGTATTCCTTCACCTTGGAATTCAATTCAGAATTGATAGCATCATTTTCCTCTAGACATCTTTTCCTGTCGTCTTTCGTAAACTTTCCATCGACGCTCGCTCTTGAGCATTCGTTCAAACGTTCTAACTCTCAAAACATTCGTTTGCTTCCCAATTCGCGAGGCCTTCGTGTCCGTATTCATCATCCTGACATTTCTATTTAATAATAAAGAAATTTCCGCCTCTGCGCTTGTGTCAATTGCGCAATTTATTTGAACAAGAAAGTGTGACCTGGATTTCAAGCCCTCTTGCGAATTCCAGTCACGACAGTCAATTTAAGAGTGTATTCATAAGCCGAGCCGAGGCCTGAGTGTGTGCCTGGTAATGGCAAGTGCGACGAGCCACGAGCGTGAGAGCAGCGAGGCAAGAATGAGATCAGTTCCTGACATTCAACATATTTGCTTTATATTTCATGGAGACTCTGACTCGCCTCGCCCTGGAGACTCATCTCCGCTCCTGCTGCTGGCTGCTGCCATGCGATGCGCTGCCATGATTTTATATGCCACGCACTGCATTTCTGCAATGCTGATCGCAGGTTGTCGCTGTCCTTGGAAGTGAAGGCACACGTCTGGTTTTGTATTACGCGTGTCCTCATCTCGTCAGTCTCGACTCGTTTTCGTACCTGGATTCAGGCCATGCAACAAGGCAAGGCACGAGTTCTAAATTCAGGACTCGACAAATTGACTCGATGAGCTCCAAATATTTGGGACGTTGCATGAATTGCACGGAATTTGGACTTGAGAAGGAGCTTTAGCTTTGAGTTTAGTTCTGTACTCCATTTATTCAGTTCTCCAGCAATAGACACGGGATTTCTTCCAGTTCAAGCTCTCTGCCTCGGTATCGTGTATTTTAGCGGCAATTTCTCTACACTGCACAGCATAGCAACTTAACTTGATCAATAATGATATCGTTTCGCGTTTCGCTTTCAATCTTCTTTATGTAGTAAGCCGCCCGGGCACGCCGTGTCATGCTTTTTCCGCTCTACATCTTGATTGAGCACCTTTCAGTTATCATTTACTCTGAGCTGCGCTACGCTGCGTCAAGGAAGCGATGACAATGGGACGGAATTCAATGAAGGCGAGCACGACAGGGCATCGAAAGAATTAGAATTCGTATTAAAGTTGTGCAATAATAGGCCGTATCGCTCTCTTTGCTCGCGTACAGAAATGAAAACTCGCACGGGTATCACAAATCCAGTGACAAATGACAAATGAAGACGTGAATCGCACGCAGGAAATGGAAATAGGTAGAAAGGATTATTGTGTCCATTTTCTCACTGGGACTCATTTTCATCCTGGTGGAATAAAATGAAGAAAGTTCGGTGACAATTTATATTTGTCAGGTCTTCCGACACGCGCCTCGCAAGACAGCAGCGAAATAAGAATGCAAAAAGCATTTTGTTCGGTAGCTTGGCAGTTAATGTTCGTTCGATTATCTAAATTAATGGAATTTGTTGCATTGTATGTGAATACTGAATTAGAATTGGACTCTAACAGCCTTGAGCGTGTGTATGGGCTACAGTGTATTCAGTAAGTCAGCTGGAATAAATGCGACTACGCGAAAATGCGAAATTACAGACATTAAAATTGTCCGTGCCCATGTCGCTCTATAATGGCAGTCATTAAAGGTATTTTACATGCCTCTTCATTGACAAATAAGCCGTTAAATTTTAATGACTGAGGAAGCACGGCGAGGAATGCTTTTTGTATGTCTTCTGTTGACTCTGTAATTGGTCTCATTCATTTCTGTGTTGAATGTTCGTGTTCGTGCACAAGTGTAGGGGAAAGCCAAGGCTCTTCAGACTCCCGTCTCATTATCATTTTATGGCGTAGGAGGTTTTGTAATTGGAAAATTATAAAGCACATGTGTTCACCGTTTAATGAAGCTTTGCGATTGCCATTTGCTTTGCCAGCAGCAGCGGTTTCCGTTTCTCATTCTACGAAAGTGGAGGATTACTTTTACTTACAGCTCGGACTCGGACGTGTTTTACGACTCGTACGATTGCCTGACAGGGAAAGAAACCAGCACGGCAGCAAATCTGTTGTCACCTGTTTACAACAGGACGTGTCTTTCGTCTTGTTTGACTTTGCATTACGTTTTGGTAATTTAGTACGGGCCGTACAGGCATTTGAAGCGGAATCCGAAATTCTCACAGCAGCACGAGGAAAAGGAAGTTGAATATATTGACTTGAATAAACTCCGGCATTTCATCAGCTTGTCAGAATTATTACCGCTGGGATTAAAAATATGCGCCCAGGGCAACCAAGTATAAAAATATTGTTGCAAATCAGTTGAGCCCGCTGAGCGCACCGACAAATTTATTTTACTTTCTGCCCCAGTGAATTTATCTACCTTGGAATTATTTGCGATTGATTTGATTTAATATCGACCAGTTAAAGGATTTGCTGGAGAGTTATTCGATTGTAAGTCGTTTCGAATGCGTGTGAGGTTCAGGCATTTTGAAATCTGGTTACCACCCGACAGCCGAAAGACGAAGGAAGCGAAATACCTTCACCTTGGCCAAAAACGGTTCCATGTTATTATAAATGGGGCGTTCAGCTCAAGCAGGCAGGCAGGCCGGAATGTGTACATAATGGAATGTGAATGTAAGAATTTAATTTCTGTCAGAATTTTTAAATTTATGGCCTTTCGAATTTGAGTTGATGGCAGTTTCAAAAGAAAAATATCATAAATATTGCATGAAGCACAAAACTTCTTACGTGTGTACGCGTAAGAGAACGCGTATTTCGAACTACAAAACGAAAACTCGATTTTCAGCAAATCTTTCCCCTTGGGTTCAAATTTGGGCCTTCACCGTTCTTAAATTGAGTCTGTCATGTCAGGGGAAGTTTCTCTAAAACGTTAGGCAAATTATTTGCATGTCGCCTAAAGCATTGCTTCGAACGAGAAGTTGAATCTTGTCGTGCCAAGCAACGAAAAATACGTCAATTATAAATGTCTTGATTAAAAATGAACGAACGAAGTTCAAAATTGTAAACTCGACAAAATTAAAATTAACATCAAATTCAATTTATTAATCAATTTTCACCAAGTCAATGCAGACCAATCAAAAAAATAATAGCAAATTGTGGCTGATCAGCGTGATCACGGCTTCATGGCTACAAGTTCGAAATTCCGTATTCAACGTTCCGTATCCGTACTTGAAACGGTCGTAAACTGCAGACGCTGCAGATAAAGCATGAATCCATAAATTACGCGTTATACCGAATTTAGGAGTCGACACAAAATAAATGAGCGCAGCAGATGCCACACACTTCTAAGCTGAAACTGCTTCAGTGAAGAAGTTGCTGGATGCTGTTGCTATTATTAGTTACTTACTTCCCTGGAGTTCACTGGATATAAAATTTGTACCCGTTTTCCATGTGCTTAACACCCGAAAGAGTTAGCCTGAATTTTTCCCACTCGAATTTGCATTTCATCCGAAATGAAGGCAAATCCCAGAAGCCCTT
This sequence comes from Mesaphorura yosii, assembly GCA_009869945.1. Taxonomy (NCBI): domain Eukaryota; kingdom Metazoa; phylum Arthropoda; class Collembola; order Poduromorpha; family Tullbergiidae; genus Mesaphorura; species Mesaphorura yosii. The sequence goes on from WIXG01000112.1 coordinate 186,246, forward strand.
AACAAGCACAAGCCAGAAAAGCGACTCACCAACGCGAATCATGAAAGATGATGCACTAATTGGAAACTGAAACGAGACAAGCTTTCGAGACAACAAGATGAGGTTTAAACTTTTGGGCTAGATTAAAATTTCCGTGGATTTGGCTTCTTCAAAGGCCGAAATGATGCTTGTCAAAATAATGGTTTCATTTTTCTCGGGTTCGGGTTTTTCTCACGACTTTTGTCAAAACACGCGCACGCGCACTCAAACAGACAATTTTGACTGTATTGATGTGACCTCGTCTCAATCTCCTGGAGTGCCACGCTTTTTGTAATATCTTTCGTGTCGTGCTGAGATTCTGAGATCAAAAAGCTGTCTTTAAGCCGGCTGTCGAGCCGTGTCTGTCTCGTATTGCGCTGTTCTTTGATTTCTTTTCATTCGAGCGAGTCATAGAAGATCTCACGCGAAGGCGAAACTTTTGTATTTTGTGGTGGTTTTGTAAACACTCATTATAGAGATTTCTTTTATGTCCTTTCCATATAATTATTTCAACAAGAGACTTACTGCGATCTTGAACAATGAATTCTGTTTGCTGGTCGCTAGTGGTGCGGTGGTTTACGACGATATTTACGAGGCTCATGTGTACAAGTTTAGTTTATGGTTTATTGTGTGGTTTTATGCATGCTATGCTACGCGTACGAATTTCGTGAAGGGTGACAAAATAATGTGACTTAAGTGTTACTAATGCTGGCCAAAGCGAACCAACCAACCAATCGGCACGGCAGATTTTCTCGCTCAGGCTCAGTTAACAGTGTCGAGTCAATGTCGTGTTCTCTGATCTTATCACGAGTTCACGTGTAGAGGAGATTGAGTGTCTAAAGCCCAAAGCAAGAGCAAAAGCTGGTCCTGACTTTGACTGTGATCAAAGCCAAAAACTAAAAACTTGTCTCTCACGTCTCGGGATTAAGTTTACATGCCGTTTGCATTGTGCATTGCGCATATTAATTGCGATTGCCCTCGGGAGCCAGTGAATCAGGAGGTTGACCTTTTAGGGTGTCTGGCTATCGAAATCGGTTCGTACAACAATTCGATTCTTAATTAAAACAATACTTTCGACGTGTATTTCAAACCAGCGCCTGTGCTGTGAATTTGCTGCCCGACACCGAATTCCGAATAAGTTCCAATTTCCTTATTCGGAAACAATAAGGAATAATTTACGCTTTCGGTTTGCTCAAACTACATACAAAGGGAGTCAGTTCGTCGACGTCGATCGTTTTCCTAGAAAAGATGTAAGAAGGAGAATAAAGCCGAAAAAGTTTTGATTTCAATCCTCATTCTATTGTATTGTGCCTTGATGCTGTGCATGGAGGAGTCTGATGACAAATCTTCTAAACACTAAAACATTTCTTTGAATATTTAATTAATACAATGGTATTTATTGCTTGGTGTTCTCCACATTTACAATGCTGTGCTGTACTGTGCCGTGCTTGAAGTAGGCTCATGTTCATCTCTAATTATTTATAAGTTGGAATTCAATTAAGAACCCCGTTTTGTACACGGCTCGTAATGACTGAAACGAGTTGCGAATGGTGAATGAGAATTTGCCATTCGTTATTCGCCACTCTCGAGAACAAGAGAACGAAAACTTGAAATCGGAGACGCGACGCAGTAGAATTTGTAGAATAATTAAATGCAAAGGAGCGTGCGTGCATCTTAGCATATTCATTCTGGCTCTGTTTGTTTTACATTGTCAGCCTTGCCTTGATATTATAATTAATCTTATGGCATGGCTTGACTTGGCTGGTTGGCAGTCAGTGTTACTCAATTAATTATACGTCAAATAAGAAAGATGTGTTCATAAGCAGTGCGACTGCGAGCGAGCCCGCCTGATGTATTCAGGTTTTGCGTGCCGTGTTTACACTGGGAATTGAGTTGACGAATGAGGTAAGCCAAGCTTTGCCTTGCCATGAGTTCACTTCTCCATTTAGGACTCAGAATGTCAGACGATGATGAATTCGCAATTCGCGAAACAATGCTAACACAAATACGAGATACGACCACAAATGTTCAGCACAATGAATGAGTGGGTGTGCTTAATTCTTGGCATCGGCCACAGCGTGTTGAGATTTTCATTAACGTTAAGCCACGCTACATGACTCCAAAATAATGTGCGCAATTTCCGCAGCGTGAGGTGACCATGACTAAGATTATGATTCTGACTGTGACGAGTGATGACATTTTGTGAAAACTCACAATCGAGCTACTTAGCCATAGGATCCTTGAGCTTTTGCTGGACAATATTTAGCCGAGCGGATAACCCACAATAAATCCCTCAAGGACAAGTCAGCAGCATTAAAATGAAGTATGACGATAAAATTACTTCTACGTACGGAACCGGGGCGTTATTTGAAAAATCCCGGGAAAAATATGAATTTGAGTTCGGCCTACGCAGCAACATGAGATGATGACAATTTTGAATGGCTGAATGAAATAATAGTTGCAATTTATTTAAATACTCGGCTCGTGTTGCATTGCCTTCATGTGCCACTTCTACTTTCTCCGTTTTTCGGAAACGGATCTCGACACAAATGAGATTAAATTAGATTGCGACTCGACATTCAATTACATTTCGGTAATTTAAGCAAAACAAGCTCGAACAATGGAGCGCTAATAAGATTTTCTTCTTGTTGCTTTCAGATCCTGATGAAAGACGAGGATCTCGGCGAGGCTGAATTGCAGGCAAAACATCCACTCAACTGCGAGAAGAGGAAGAATTATAAATTTGACATCGCTGCTGTGAGCTGCACTGGAGAAACATCAGACAAGTAAGTTTCGAGTGCCTTTTCTTTGCGTACATATCTCGTGTTTTGTATTTTGTACCATATGCAAGAAAATGTTGCTTGATTTATTATTACGAGGCCGAGGCCATGCCATACTGAATTGACAGGGCAGCATACGCATTAGCATTATGCTACAAGCCACAGAGTAATTAAGTTGCGGCAAACTACTCTGCCACTGCCCCTGGCACACAATATTTTGCAAACTACGAATCTCGAACAAGATTGCACAAAAATGGAGCAGTGAAAGAGTTTTTGTACGCGTACACCAACGTGCAGCGCGATGCCAAAGTTTAATTTAAATAATGCGGTTCATTTGAATACTTTCACCGTGCCGCGTGCCATAAATAACGCCAATCTATGCTATGGTGCTTGCCACCTTGTTACACTTGTTATGGTTCGCCGCAACCAGCGGGAGAAAGGAAATTTATGGCGACGGCGATGGCGTCTCGCGTCTTCCCCGCAGAGCAGAAGAACAGATGGATCACGATAATCAGGAACCGTGCACGCGGCATGCAAAATACAAGATAAAATTCACGATTCAGGCTGTTTCAGGCGTTCTTCTTTCGGCTAAGTAGGGCGATCCGGCTTGAATATCTTAAACCGACACGCTCAGTATTTACGAGCACGAGATTCGAATGCGAATACGAATACGAGAATTGGATAATTTTTATAATCTAAACGAGGCGTAAGAAAAGTAGCAGCTTTATGGAGCAGTTTCTTTTATTGCGAAATACGATTACGGCACGGAAATAAATCCTTCGTGAGGTTTTTGATGGCATGTTTGGGAATATCTTTAATGGGGGCAAAACTGACGGCGAAATTTTCTGGAAACTGGTGAAGATTTGCGGGATTCGGGATTGAATTAAAAGCGCGGCATAAACAAAATCGGCGTAAAAGTTGAGCGGAACTTTGCAGGAATTCATTGAATTTACTCAAATCATTGGCACATGCATTCATTAAATTGTATTTAATAAAGCACCAATCACGCCAATTTTCCTTTCATGTGGACTGTGTACAGGCATTTCATGAAAGTGACAGCCAATCATGCTTATTTAATTATTGAGTTTTGCAAGCCCAGACAGACACGACTTTCTTTTGACTGGCTGATTCGCTTTATTACCTTCGGCGAGTTGCGTTTATATCAGGTCAAAAATTATAGCCCAAACATAAAACTCGTGATTTCTCTTCTCCAGAAAGCATAAATAGAAAACTTAATAAAATACTTCTGAAACGCGTACTTTTCATTTGATTGAATTATTCATTCGAGAACCACGCAAGAAACAGGTTGCAATCAACTTATTCTCCGTCGTATGTAACCGAAAAACCGAATGCCACACGAACTTTGGACCAACAGAAAAGTTTATGCGGGTTTGGCATTGACAGGATCTCGCTAAGAAACTCTTTTCAAAGTTTTGAAGGCACGAAAGGAAGGTCCGACGGAAATGAAATATTTTGGTTATAAAATTTTCGTTTTATCGTCGGCCTACGCCAAACTCCTTCGGTCAAACCGAAAAAGTCAAGGGCAAATTTTTACCCTGTCCCTCCAAAATTGTGATATGAGCGTCTTAACAAACACGCATCTTATTTTTGTACTCTTTTACAGTGCCACGGTTCATATTTCGGTGGTCGACGTGAACGAGTACTCGCCCGTGTTTCTGGAACCTTCTTACGTGAAGCAAGTCGACGAGGGACGGCTCTTTGACCAAATCATCCGCGTCGAAGCCACCGACCGCGATTGCACGGCGAAATTTGGTGATATCTGCAAATACGAAATTCTGACTCTGGATCAACCGTTTGCGATCGACACGGATGGTAAGCAAGCACATCTTTTCTCTAGTGCAATAAACAACAACAGCATAAATAAAATGGCTAAGGTCAAACTTTGAGCTGCTAGATTTTGTTTTGGGCTTCCTTCTTTGCGTCTTTTGTTTAGCGTCGACTGGGAAAAACTTATGTGCCCCAGCTTTAATTTATAAGCCCGGTCGGATATAAGTTTGATGTTTTTAATCTCTTCTTAATCAGTTTATAATAGATATAATATAATATAATCCTCTCGCAAGAGCGAAAGAACACGTGTGCGTGCCCGTGCGCGCACTCGAATCTGATTGATTTTGGTATCTCGTGATTTTATTGAGTCATCGACATGAAGCTGCTGCATGACTGCTGTATTTATACAAAAGATTCGGGCTACTTCCAAGCCAAGAAGTAGCACAGCGTATTAGCCTTTGGTTTGATCTCATTCTGCCTGAAATTAAAGAGAAACAATACAAGAAAGTTAATGAGCTCCGGCATGCCAGCTTGCGAAGCTGGCATCAATAAAGAGTTTGTAACTCATTCTCTCCGTAACGGACGATGAAAATGAAACAAGACTTAACGAAGCAAAACCAAGGACGAAGAAAGTGAGAAAGGAGGCCGAGCAATGAAGACATTTTATTAGTCGAGACAAAGTTGCAAGTTGAATTAAGGCAGAAACTTTCTCCTGCCTTCCTTGCCGAGTAATTGCATGGAGCTTGCCTACAGTCCGAAGCCATTGTGGCTGGTGGCTGTGGCGTCTTCTTGCTGGAAATGCTTCTTGCAAACGTAGGTGAAGGTGAAAGCAAGCCATTAGCAAAGCATGATGTCAAAATAGCGCACGGTAATAAATCTTATTTGCATAAAGCATTTGAAAAGGTGTAGAGTAGATTCTCATGTTATGTTAGATTATTGGAAAGTGAAAGTTTAATTGAATTGTCTGGTTCCCCCCGCGTTCTGTTCTCGTTTGCTTGGCACGCCGACATAAAACAGGGCTCAATTAAAATTAAACAGAAACAGGAACTCTAAATTAATCAAATGATCGATAGCGAATGGGTCCAGTTTCCATTCTCGCTGGGAAAAGAGCACGTGGAGAATTTGGGCACAGTATTAAGATCTCAGGTTGCAAATTCACTGTGGCTGGCTGACAGGCCGCCTGAAGATAAAAGACGTCCATTCTGGTGAATTATTAAAAAGAGTAACGTCATAAAGATAAGAATAGAGACCTGGCAGCATCAGAAGCAGCGAAGGAAGCATTATTGAATCGTACAAGCCGGCTAGCCCAAAGGAGCGAGCAGGTTTTATTTTTTCATGTACTCGGATATCATATTTGTAAGTAAGTGAATACTGCAGCTCGGATTATTACACGTTATTATCTAGACCGAAAAGGGTACTAGAAAAGTATGCTACTCTTAAAATATCCATTCGATCCTAAATCTAACCGCTTCTGGGAAATCCGAGCTCTACTCTATTCTTTTTTAAGCTTTATTCTCATTCTTGGTACTCTTCTTTACTTTACTTAATCCAGACTACAAGAATCGAGTATCAAATTGAAATATTCAATCTGTCGTTGCTTGGATTTTGTGATGATTAGATAAGGATTTGAGATGAATTTTAATACTTTTTATTGTGCCTACACAAGTTTAGGTTTTTTTTATCTATACCGTAAATGAATGTGAAATATCAGAGGTCATGTGCGTAGGCAGGCAATGATTCTGGTTGTTTACTTCTATGCTTCGCTAAATATTTGCGACCCGTCGTCCGGAGAAGAATTGTTTCACAATTTCCGTTAGAGCAGGTGAGACGCCGCCTTGTCTACTGCTTAGTTACGGCTCGGTTCGCTTTCATTCCAGTTTCAAGGCACTAGAAGCTGAGTTGCTGTGAAATGATCAGCGAAAAGTATAAAATATAAAGTGCGCAGTTTGTCGGATGGGAGGGGTTCACGAAACTTTCATCTCGCAAAGTTCTTTTTCTCTCTTTATAATGATCTTGATCGTGATCATGATTGACTGAAACTTTCTCCCATGTCGTACGCGTACTCTTTCCTACGCGTGTATTTTGATCGCGTGTATTTGATGGTATCCCTTCCACGAATATGTAAAATCTATTTCACTGGATGTAGGCTTTAATTTCGACGATGACGCACAACGAGAACTCGCTTATTAATTTCTTTGAAAACAAAATTGCTTCACAAGTTTGTTTGTTCGTTTAATTGCGCACGCCGGTGTTTTGTGAAGCCATAAAATGTTTTTCAACTTCAATGCAAGTTGCTCAGTTTCAAATCAGACGATGGATTCAGATGCAAACTTGGCTTGGCTGTAGACGAACTGCCAAAATAAGTTTTTGTGATGGCGCTAACTGAGACATATTCCCAGCAATAAATTATTGAAATGGTATAAATGACAGATAAAAATTCCGCTCGTTCGCTGCTCGTCCGCCTCCGCTGCCTTTTTCTCTCACTCGGCTGACAAATGCAGTAGACCGTGAGCATTATTCACTTTTCTCCTCCAAATTTTCTTTTTTCTCTTATCCATTTGAATAATGCAAAGTGTACGAGAATTATAGATACTTTTATGTCCCAACTCCATATGGGCATGGCTCAACGAGCTCGTGCAAGCCGCGTGTGCCGCGCCGTACGTATTATGCCATTCCTCTTTACTCCATCGGTCGAAACTTACTTCCAGACGAAACGGAAAGTTTCTCCCAGGTTTCTGGGAAAAAGCCTGCTGCTTTCATTTTTCCGAGTGACTGATCGTAAAAAGTCAATGCGACACTGAATTGGATCAGGAAAGACAAAAGAGGGTCGGGCCGGGCGACAGAAATACGACCTAGTACATCACGTTAAGTTGGAAAGCGTCAGCCTCGATTTGCACTTCAAAGTCAATCAATCGACTTCCCTGCAATCTCTCCATCAAAGATCATGTTCCTCTAATTGGAAACTTATGTGCATGTGAGCCTTCCTGTGTTCCACGAATTTATACTATTTTAGGTGCTTAAAAGGAATTCCTAGAACGTCCTTTCAAGATTTCCAAAGAATTCTGGACAATATTCGAATTTATTCATTTTACTCGAACCAAGAACTTATTTTCCAGGCAACCACGCTCATTTTCAAGGCCAATTTCATTTTGCGCCAGCAGTTTGATGCTTAATGCTAAATGTGACGTCAGCAAAATACGACACGCTAATTTTTTCGTCGCTTCTTTCTCTTTGCAGGAGTCATACGGAATACTGAGCCACTGGATTACGACAAGAGCCATAATCACATTTTATCTGTCGTGGCGTACGACTGCGGGATGAGGCGATCGGCTCCTGTGCTTGTCACCATTAAGGTTACTCGCGTCTGCAAATTGGGATGGAAAGGTAAGTCCTTCCACTTCTCTGTTACTAACGCTAATACAAATGAAAATACCAAATGCCAAATGCGAAATATGAAATGTGTGGATTACGCATAAGCAGGCAGATTTGTCGCTAGTCAGCTTTAATGTTTAGGAGTGGATGGCTCTCGAATTCGAACTCGACTGACTTCCACCTTGACATTTGGTTATTTCATTATTATTCTGCACTCACCGCATTACCGTTTCGACAAATGACAAACGAAAAACATTAAAGTTTCGACTTGCAACTATATTTTACCGAGGTTGCCATTTGATCCTGCTAATGCTCTTTGCTCTTTGCTTTTGCATAATGATCTCCCTTGTTTGTAGATCGAAGAGCAGGCACAATGCGAATTTAATTTGTGCCTCTATGCAAATTCCAATCCAATTCCTGCTGCGTCAAGTCCGTTGGGACCCGCCGAAATGCCAAACGCCAAATGTCATTAGCCGACGACCTTTTCGATATGGCTTCGGTGTGGCTTTGAGTGCGGGAATCAGAGCGGAGAAAGTGTTATGAAGTTATGCTTCGAGAATTGAAATTCGCAAAACATTTTTCAAAGCATGCGGACTCTGCTTTGCTTTGCGCTTGATACATACAAAAGGAAATTGACTTCGATCTGCTTAAATCTCTTTTCCATTGTTATCATGATGAGAAAGCGAACACCGCGAGACGCAATGCCGCGATCGTGATGGAGAGAAAGTCTTGAGTGTGCAAGCGAAGCAATGCTATAAAATGGTAATGTTCTGTGCCCGGTCGTGATGATGACATTCATTGTCGTATTGATTTTTTCACCATTCGCATTCCCTTTGGCCCAACTGCGTCTCTTCGCTTTTCTTCCCAGCACATCGGGCTCTTGAAGCTCTTGATCCATCCATCCAGCAGCGCTTGAACGTAGCTTGTGAACGGTGTGGCTGTTATTGGAGGCGAGACGCATAAAACTCGAGACTCGATCCTGATACCGGGCTGGCTGAGGCTGTAGCTGCTTCGGTTTGGCTCGGCTAACTAGAGAAAAGAAAAATGAAATGATTTTCTAAATGTATCGTTGTCGTAAACGATGTGGAAAGATGTAATAATAATAAAACCATGTCGAAGACCACATAACATTGTAGCTTTGTAGCTGGCTTCGTGATTCACTAGTTAGCCATCACGATCAAGTGGTCTTTTCAATTTTATCCGAGCGTAACCAGAAAATTACTCATTTCGTTGTCTTTTTAAGTGGAAACTGTGCCAGCCATGTCATGCCGTTGTTGCGGTATTTCGACATTTGGCAAAGGGTACTGCGCTGCAATTATTATTGATGGAGATTGTTTAAAGTCAACATGGCCCGGCCCAGCTAGACTTCAATCTGACTTAAAACGCAAACTGCCTTCAGCCTACCTGCTTTGCTTGTTAAATATCGAAGCCCACAATTTTGATGATGAGAGAAAAGTTATTTCGTAATGAAGCCGCCTTGTTTTCTCCACCCAATAACAATAAGAGTGTAAATATTGATATTTCAAGGGATAGTCGATTTCAATTTCGACTTGAGGTTCGTGAATGTTTGCGTTTGCTGAATCGAAATCGCTGTTTCTGGATAATAGCAAAATAAATATGCAAAGGAAACTCGAACGAGGCTATGGCTGGCCGCTCAACTCAACCTTCCAAGGCCGGATTTTATTAAAGTGGGCAGGTAAAGCAGTGCCAGGCATTGCTTCTCTTCTCTGCAAAAATCCAAATCTAAATCCTCCATTCATGTCAATTGTGCTTTGCACTTTCCAGCATGTAATTTTGGAGTTTTCCTTTCTTCGGGTCGGAGTTTCTCCGTAAGCTTGCCTTCGTTACTTTTGTCGTTCTTACCTTCATTCTCAATTCAAATTTAGCGTTCAAGACTCGAGATTCGCGTATTGCGTGACTCATTCGACGACGACGAGTCGACTTGCCATGCCGCTCCTTACCGGGTTTTCCCATCGATTTTTAGCAACAGCACGCGGAACTCAACCCGTTGCTTACTTCTCTTCCCTCTCCGACGCTTTCTACACGACGCATACTCGACTTGGACTTTCTTTTGAAGGTGCACCGCACACACACCCATACGAGTCGAGAGAAAACACTCCAACTCCACGCCGGGCCAACTTTGGGCTTGGTTTGACTTGACTTTGCTATTGCCATTGCCGTCACTGTCGTATATCGCCTTTGATGTAACGCTTTCTCTTCGAGCCCACGGCAACCTGCGTCCACCTAGGGCTTGGACTCAGTCAGACCACGAACGAGCACTCTTCAAAGCGAATTCGCAGCTCAAAGCAAAATTCATGTTGGATGGCTCGTATCACTTTTCATTTCTTCGCTTCCGAAATGTTGCCTTGTTTCTATTTACCTCACGCACGCTGTGCGTTCATCGAACGAGTAACACAGCACTTAGCTTAAAGGCGTCTCCGTCTCCATCTTCGCATTAGCACAGAAAGAAAGCAGAAGCCGTGCCTTCATCGCTTTTAACCTGTTCAACACTTTTGCAGGCCGAATTTGTCCGAAACGAGAATTACTCGCGAATGAATTGGAGCTTGACGCCAAAAGCTTTGTGCTTTGTGCGCGTTCCGATTTCCTTCAGCAGAAATGAATCGCGAGAGACGAAAAGAAGAAAAGCAATTGTGGAGGTTTTAACTCGCAAACTTTGCACATTAAAAAGTAAAAGATGAATTGGAGTTAGGGGAACTTGCGACTCGTTCTTGCGTTGCAACTCTTCAGTTTGGGCCTGCCCGGCTTTGGGTTTGGCTTTGCTGCAGTCGAGCTTAAATTGACAGAGACATATGATTTGAAAATGTAATCCAACCTCTTTTGCTTGGTTCGTGCTGGGCACGTGCAAGCCCTAAATTTAATTTTCTCGATCTCGTTTTATTTTCGAGTGTATCCAAAGCTCGGACTAAATTGGATGATTTAGATTTGTTGATCTTCTCTGATGATAAGTATTTGTATAGGAAATAGGAAGTTTGTGCTCTTTAAAATCTTTTGCGAAGAATTCGGCCAATACTTTGATCGACCAGTTTCATATTAGTACTAGTGCCTTTATTGTCTGGAACAAAATTTAATTTCGTTGACCAGTCTTTCTTTTCTTCACGCATGTACACGCGCATTTCAAAAGTTCCCATCCAAGATCATTACTTCGACTTTTACTTGACGTGTCTCAGTGTCTCGTGAGCGTTGGTGACACGAAACGCGATTAATAGGGCTAATCTCTGCAGCCTGCCTGTAAGAGAATCGTGCCCCGGCCACAATTCGTTTTCCTGTGCAAATGGCGACTTGCAGGCATGAACTTCTTATTAGACACGATTCAACACCCAGAAACACTCTTCTGGAAAAGTATAATTGTTTTGCCATGCAGTTCTTGGTACACAACGGAACGGAGATAAATATCTCGGGTCCACGCTCCACTAACTCGGCCTGACTGTTCCACTGTTCCATGCACGTTCGGGTCGGATGGAGCTTTCTCCCTCATTCATTCGTTCCAACGCGCATTTGTTCTGTTCTGTTCTATACTGTTTTGTCCACGTTCGCATTTTTGCCTGCTTCAAGTAGAACGCTCTTTATCTGGAACCATCTGGGCTGCCACGCCAAACACGGGGCACGGCAGGCAAGCTTTTTATATAAACTTTTGGAATTATCGCACACGAAAGGAAGCGTTCCAACTAAACTTGCACGGTGGAGAAAAAATGTTGTGTACCATGGACTGAGGACTCAAGTGAATAGTGAAAAACGTACAACACGGAAAATTGATGTTGATTTTCCGTGCTTTTTTTGTAAACCTTGTTAACGTGCAAAGCAGAATACGTACAAACTCATTTATTTATGTCGCACCAAATTCGGGCTCGGACGCGCCAAGTGCTGCGCTGCCCGCGCCGTGCCATCTGCGCGCTGAAGGATGATGAGATGTCAGAAGGGTCTGATTTACAAAATTTCGACGACGCTGATGCTGATTTTATTATAGATTCAGTGCAGATTTCCTCGTTAGAATTGTTCGCCAGCGCATGAACAAAAGCTAAAGCATTGAGACTCGCGGTCTAATTTAATTAAGCCAGACTCTCCAGGCGTTGCATTGTCCAGACTCGTCGATGACTCCACATAATAAACAGCAGCAACCATTTGAAGCTTGTGCTGGCATTCATCTCACTCACTCTCGTTCTCTTTGTGTGCACTTTCCAGGAATTCCAGAAAGGATTGATTACGCTCCGGGTTCATCACGGCAGGAGCTGTTTCCTGAAGCATCACTGGAGCTCTGCGACGTGCCGTGTTCAATTAACACCATCGAGACGAAATTCCAGCTTCTCACCAACCACATTGGCAAAGGATGCGATCGCGATACGTACGGAGTCCACTCGCAGAGAAAACTTTGCGGTAAGTGAAGCTTGACTTGGCCAGGCCTCGCCTGACTTTTAGCACTACATCAAAGTCGTTCATCGTCCACGCTCCAATTTTGAGACTGTAATAATTGGGTTTGGTTTTATTGAAAGTTTTCTGAATTTCCTGTTCGTTGATTATACACTCCTCGACTCGAGCGTGTTTAACTTGAGGCACCAGCTTTATGGCGTAATACTAAATTGCACACGGCTCTTACCAGGCTATAAAAATACAAACTTTCCCGTTGATGTTAAAGTTGAGGCTTTTATTACTCGGCGGGCACCGGCATGAAACGAAATGCCGAAATGCATAGCACAGTAACAATCTGAATGATTCTATCAAAGGCCAGGTCGGTCGGTCATTAAATTAGTTATTGGTACCAAAAGTAAAGAAGAAACTGGCCCAATTCTAACAATTTGGTGATGGACGAGTGCAAAGCACGGCAAAAACCGTCCTGAATGTTTCGTGTCGAATTAGTCTGGCTTGTTTAGTTGTTTGTCATTCGTGATTAAATGATAGCTTCATGTCGTATACTTTTATTTGTCGTTGTCGTCGCCCGTGAGCAAATAAATTTTATATTGGTCTTCTACTACGACCAGGGCGACGTCTAGACACGACGCGCGGAGATGAATTGTCTTGTTTTCATGTCCGAAGCCTTGAGTGAAGATTAAAAAGTAAGAGATCACAATTCGCTCGGTTTCAGAGTTCCGGTTTACCTGCGCGGAGACGAAATGAAGGAAGGTGAAGAAAGTTCCGCCTTGAAAGAAAGCCCCAAGGGGAGGCAGCGAAAAACAATAAGCTGCAAAACTAAAAATAAGGAAATGCTGCTCATTGCTCGACTCGCTTTCGTCGCCATCCGCGCTTGAGTGACTGACAAAATGACATGACAATGACAAGTCATTTGAGGTTATTTTCACTTCGCAGTGACTGCTGAAATTAATTCTGTTTAATGCTGTATTTCGCGACATTTTTCACTGCGCAATAGAGAAGGCGAAAAATTGAGGAAATGTAAAACCGGAGACGAAAAAGGAGCCAGAGCCTGCAATTAATTACGTGGCTGTTCCTCATTGCAGTAAAAGGCTGGGTCCTCTGAAGTGAATGCGAAAATAACTGCACAACAAACCGAGACGGGATCCATTCATCTTTTTAACACTTCCTGTTTTAACTCGAGTGTAGAGTAAATAGATGTGATAATTCTAGCACGGGCTATCGCTATGCAATGGTCGGACATTGCCAACCGCCAAGTTTAGATGATAAACATGTCATCATTGCACCAGGAAAACATTATATTCCGCGTCCTCGAAAGAAATTGATGCTCTTCAAGCAATTCGTTTCAGTTGGGTTTTAAATGCTCGGGCCTCGAGCTAAAAACTCGCCGTTACTCGCGTCGGATAGAAAAGAAAAACTTCTACTTGCGAATCATTTTATTTTAAATACGATGCGGAGTATCTCATATTTCTGATAATAAAACAGAAAATGTTGGAGATAATGCTTCAATCTATCTTTACTCTTTTTTCCAGGCGCAAGCTCAGAAAGCGTGGACTTGCTGCCCACGCCCGGACTCGGCACCGAATGGACAAAGTCATTACCAACTGTAAGTTCTGTTTTACGTGTACTCGTACTTGCTATTAATCTTTCGACCTTAACTGCAAATGTAATGTGCCATACTACTTTGTGTTCCAGGACGAGGGCCACGACTCCGATCCAATGTTCGAGTTTGATGGTTCGAGCACAGCCGTCGTCGTTCCAGATGGGCTTGTCTCAAGCAACCCGGGTGATAACTTTACCATCTCTACTTGGATGAAGCACGCGTCGCAGCCGGACCTGGACCGTCATGCGAAGGAACACATCATCTGCAAGGCGGACGATCACAGTAAGTCATAGTCATTTGGTACTTCAACAATGCGCGTTAGCTACCAAATGATGCATCGATGTGCTGGACAAACAAAACGCGACCTCACTTCTTGATTGCACCCGCATCTTTTTCTTGATAGATCACTTCCAGTTTAATTTATCGGAAGTTTCATGCCACGCCAGACGCCGCGACGAGCGACGGCCACGATGCTCGATTCTAGAGTTCTAAAGAGTAAATACGTGCTGCTCGATAGATTAATTTCTTGGCGAGGGACGGCGATATAATTTGCTGTAATAATGAGCCAGAAGCCATTATTTAGGTCACACGACTCCCTCGCGTGCTACTGCTGGTGCGTCTTCATCTTCATTTCATCTTTCATGTCATGTCACCAGACCCACTTGACGGCATTTTGAAGCGAGACCGGGAAATTCAGGCAAGAAGAGGGAAGGCAAGATGTCGGTCGCCATCTCTTCCACAGATCACTGGTCTATTCATCCATAAGAAGCCGTTGTGCTGCTCGGCTTCCTTCATTTCAAGTTTTTCAAAGCTATTTTGTCTCGATTCCAATCTCAATCCATTCCATTCCATTCTGAGCGCGCTTTAGGCTCCAGGATATATTTTCCCATTCCGCCATGCCTCCATGTCGTCGCGGTTGTCATCCAATATCTGGCTTTTCCGGCACACTTTAATAGCACTCATTGCCGTGCCGAAATTGGTATTTCGTTGGAGCAGCAACCTTAATTTGGAGTAAAATAAGAAGAGTCCCCATTCGCATAATTTCTGCATTGAGAAATGGAAATTGAAGCACCTCGCATCTTGTTCGTCTATAATCCACACGCGTATCCGAACGCAGAAAGTCGAAGTGAGGATTTTAATAAAAAGTCAGGAAAAGGAAGCCATTTTTATGAGATGACACACAACATGAGATGAGAACGTCAGACGCAACGCAGCGCAGCTCTTTAAAACTACTTGGTGGAAACTTGAATGGTAGAAGTGGAAGTAAAGCTCATGTAGTAGAATATCCACGCTAAAAATTGGGACGACGCAATCTGATTGTGTTGTCAGCGAGCGAATTGGGCTCTTTCGGATCAGAATCGGAAGCACTAAGCACTTCAAATGCCAGCTTAAGACCTGGCTTAAGCCAGGACAGCTTGTCTTGTCGTATGCGTGTATGTGCAGACTGAAGATCCATAAAATTCAGAGACTCGAGGCGGAGTTCAAAGAAAACGGCATCATTAAATACAGAACACAGGACACGAGTGATTACTGATTTGATTGATACTGTTAAGCAATACTCTTTATGCATCTGCATCTTCAAAGGCAAGAAATATGGAAAAGAGCCATCGGGCGTAGCGGACGGCGATGGGGAAAAGTACAAGCGAACACAACGTCAAAGAGATTGCTAATCTTCATGCAATGCAGAGATTTGCGTATTCATGCGATTTGCATGGTCTGGATTGATCTGCAAATCTGAAAATTGCTAACAAAGCGCGCCCCTTTCGCTGCATGTGCGCTCCTTAGAATTATGCTTCGCCTAATAATGTAATAATAATGTTCTCTTTTCAATCTAGAAATGAACCGTCATCATTTTGCCCTTTTCGTGAGAAACTGTCGCCTCATTCTTCTGCTGAGACGCGAACACTCGGACGGAGATCTGAACACGTTCCGTCCTGCTGAGTGGAGATGGAAAATACCACAGGTAAAAATTCGTCATTATTTCCCATCATTTTGTACGAACTGCGATGAATTCATACTATTTCCCTAGAATGCTAGGATAGAAGGAGCCCTAATTAATTTAAATATGCGTGCACGAAACATGAAGCTCCATGAACAGCGAAAAATTTCCAAGTACCAACCAACCACAAGCACAACGCGAAGCCATTTTCTTACACAGCACTAGCATTTTGAAGTGATTAAAGTAAATTGATTGTGTCTGCTTTGAAGTGCTTTACTTGCACTGTACTGAGATTCCATCATGTGAAATTACCTCCTTTTCTTTTTTGAAGGAGCTTCCGTATTTTCTGTCGAAGATCCTCCTCGAAATGTGAGCAGGGCAGGCGAATAGCGAATTCAAATTTAATTATAGAATGTTATTCCAGACCAATTCCTGAGGTTATGCAACCTGTAACCAGGAACAGCCCTTTCCAATTCCCTTCGCTCTCCTTCGTAATTCTTCGTAATTGGCAATCTGCATCAGATTCAATTCTTATTCTTGTCCCACGAGGCTCATTATTCATCCTTTTTCCGGAAATGTAACAGCCTGCTACTGCTCGGTCGCATCGCTTAATTTAATCTTGAAATCTTGCGTGCGTGCTTTTCACATAACGATTGGTCCTCGTTCGACGAAGCTTGAATAGCCGAAGAATTGCATTTGCATTCACGTTTTACTTGCGCGTCACACTGCACTGGAGAAATTGTCGCAGCTGCTGCAGCAATTATTTGCACTTGACAGTGAACAATACGGAAGCGTGCGCGTAGTGGCAAAGGCGATGGCAATAATTTTTAATCAGGATGACATTTCAACAGTAAACAGTCAGCCAGGCCAAAGCCAAGAATTATAGTACAATGCACGCAAACACGTGAATGCCTGTGAAAGGCGATCAACTTTCATGGAGTTTGAATCTGAGTTGAGATCATCTCCGTTATGCTGTTTCATTTTCATTTCCGCCATACCTTACTTTACGAGATAGTTTTATGCATATGCATGGAAAGGTCACAGCTCATAAGTTGGCTGTCACGCAAGGAAATTCTGAAATTCAGTGCCCGCGCGTGCTTCCCATAAAAATAGTTGCTTCCGTCTCCCGTCCGTAATTTCATGGAAAATGTTCACGTTCCACGAGCTTGTGCACGGATGCATAAAGATCGAGTCTGTCTGATGTGAGTCGAGTACTTGACGCAAATAAGTTTTTATCGTGAAACATGAACTCACAAGTTCAGGCTCGGGTACGGTGACAGACTCCGACTCAGTCAGACTCCATTTTGATGGATCTCTGAAGCGAAACCCGAAACGTAGCGTTTTCTATTCATCATCCACGACTACGACGGCGACAGTGACGTGACTTGACGCGAACCAGCCTTTCGTATTACGGCGCACGGTTGTTGAACTGCTCGAGTCGGTCGTGTGTGACTTTTCTCCACTCCTCCAAGGAGACTAGATTTTCTTCCCCGACTGAACTGCACTGCCACTGCTGTCGAGCGCAAAAAGTCCTTATTGCTGTTCTGTTAATAAGTGCGAGCTGAGAACTGCGTAGATGTCACGTGTCGCGTATGATTCGTGACAACTGACATCAGTAATGCTTGTGGCAGCAGCCTCTGATACTCCGTTTGGAGTCCAAGTTTGATATGACAGGCAAAGTATTGGATAAATAAGGCCTTAGTCATTTGTGACAGACAAAGACAAATGATCCTGCGTACGATTTCGGGTGCCATTATCGAAATTAATGCATTAAAAGTGCTAAACAGGCTATTTTCCATTAATGGAACCGAATCGAAAGAATTCTACGATTCGAGTTTACATTTCCTTATTCACAGATTCTGGCCTCGAACCGATAAACAAAGCGAGATGCGAAAATTCGTTCTGTTACAAAATCTTCCTGTTCTGACCTTAATAAATCGCAAGAAAATGCGAACGGCACGTGGTGAAAGTAAATAAATGAGTTCGCGCATTCTTCGGGCTTTTACTTTGAACACGTCCATTCATTGCTTCTGTGTCTGTATAAACAAATCTCATTACAATCGTGCTGGTCAGCGGCTGGACTATGCTTACGAATATAGAATTTGGTTTGAATCTAATAAACTCAGGAATTTTGCCATACTATTTGCTTTTACCACGGCCGGCGACGAAATGGGTCACGCACTCAACTCGATCAAGCTGACGAGAATGGCAAAAGCAAAGTGCAAAGAGTTCTTTACTTTCACTGGTGCTCGTGCTTGGTACTGCCACGTGGGATTTGAGTACAATTCTGAATTCTTATTACTATAATAGAAAATCGGACGCAAAAGGGTCAAAACGGACAGGGCGGGGAAGTATGACACATTCCCATAAAACGGCCCACCTTTCTTTCGTATGTGCGGAATACTTTCATATTTCATACCGTTCGCGTCCCATATCACATTTTATGGTGAAAAATTGAATCGCGACAGCAAAATCATACATAAAATACGTACAAAAACTCGGGAATATTGATTTATTCCATTTTCTGGGCGCCTTGCAATAATAAATAAGATCTCGAAAGGTACACAATGAGAACTGGAGCTGAGCTTTTGTCATCCTTTTGTTATTTCTGTATTCCTCGAAATGTTGCGAACAAACGGCACCAGCTGAAACAAAACTATGGAATTCTATTTAATTTCCGCAAGAACTCAAAACGAAGCACGACCGAACAGCGAAATACGCACGGAACCTTTCACTTTAAAGGTTAATTTGTTTATAGAAGCCGAAATAGGATTTGGCCTCTAGAAAAGGCTTTAAAAGTTTAAGAACTTTTCTCAGTGCATAATTTCCGAATTAGCGAAAGAGAATTTTTACTTATTACGAATCTAATGGAAGAAAGTTCATGTACGAGTAGAATCGGAGCTCGTATTCGTGCACTTCGGACGATACTTCCTACTTTCTTATCAAATGATAATTTATGGCATTGAAAAACACTAAAATAGATTCTGTACAATGCGAAACCGAAAGTGTAACTTTCATTTTTTTCCCCTTATGTGCAGGTCTGCGATGATGAATGGCATCATTTTGCGGTGTCAGTTCAATTCCCCGAAGTTCAGCTGTTCATCGACGGACAAGCTTTCAAACAAGATAAGAACAACCCAGAAGTAATCGACGATTGGCCTCTGCATCCGGCCAAGGGAATAAATACATCGTTGAGTGTGGGAGCGTGTTGGCAGGGATCGGAAAATAAATTCAAGCATTACTTCCGTGGATATTTGGCTGGACTTTCACTTTTAACTGGTACGAATGGCAATGGCACAGGCATTTCTTAACTTTCGTATCGAATTTCTTTTACGCAATGCGTGAAATGGGGTTCCACAGGCAAAACTGAAGATCCGAGAGTGCTGTCATGCCTCCACAAGTGCAAGGAGAGCTTGGAAGTTCCTGGCATGGAGTAAGTTTATAGTTTCTTATGAAAATTATTGTGAAAAGACGCACAGTTCTACTTTCACGTTCGCTTTTATTGAATTAACTTCGACGAAAGGTAACAGAACATGTTCGTTTTTTTAAAGGAGAGCTAACAATGAAATCAAACGAAACCGAATTCGAGAATTACACTAATCTTAATTAATTGAAGTCTAGTGGTACAATATTTTCTTCCTGAGCATGAAACTTGCAGTAGAATTCTTTCCCTTTCCCATTGTGGACAAGACTACAATTTCCTACAATACAGAGCAATGGGTGATTTGACCTAGCCAATTCTTGTGCATCAATCAATGCTTTTTTGGACCAATTGCTCGCATTTTCCGTTCTCTTATTACAATATTTCCATTGTACTGACGTAGGTGAATCGTCAGTGGTGTTACGACGAAAACTAGCTATATTCTGAAATTTAATAAATAATAAATAACGTTTAATAATTGCTTAACCAATAAAAATAGGGAAGGCGTGTATAAACATACCAACCAAAATAATTCGAGTAAAAGAAAGCAAATAAGGTGATTGAAACGTTGAAAATGGAAGACTAAGTTTGCTTTGTTGCTTGTTTGTTATTGAAACTGAACTTCCGCTCAACTTTCTCTGTTTCTGTTTCTTTACAGTGCAGTCCAGCCTGGAATGCAGCTGATGACCAACACCGGTCAGTGTCCAGTGTCCACTTTGAGCTAAACATGTTGAGTGTGCTCTTAACTAATCTTTTAATCTTTTAATGGGTCGTATTTTTTCAGACATGACGGAAATAACTGTTGAAGGCGACAACTCAACCGACATTGAGAATTTGATCCGACGTGTGGGCTACATCAACTCGAGAGAGTTTCCTACACCTGTAAGTTGAGCGCTGCGCTAACCGCAGCAGTCAAATGTTAAAGGCCACCGAACTGAATTACTAAGCGAAATTTTATTTCTTTGTTCCGCAGGGTCGCCGAAACCTTCATTTGGCAACTAAAGTGATGTATGTTGCTTTCACGTTTCCTCCTTCCAATTACTTTTAACTAGAATCGTTGCTGCGCTGCGTTGTCTGCAAAGATTTATTGCTTTCCTCACACATTCTTTGTGTGGCATGATGTATTTGGTCAGCAGCAACAAGATTTATTGTTTCATTGCTTAAATTCGACTCAATTGGAGATCAGCTGGTTTATTACGATAAAACATAAAACATCTTACAATGATTAAAGTACAGAGCGCAGCTGAACGAAATTCCAAGATACACTGTGGTGTAAGCTGGGATAAAGTGCAAAAGTAGTTTCTCCTCAAATTCCACCTAAAACAAACTAATCTCACGAGAGCCGTGGACTGTGGGATGCGATGAGTGATGATGGCGACGGAGAAAAGAAACTCCTGTAATCTATTCTTTTTTACTGCAGTTTTTTCTCATCAACGTACTTTTTTAATTGTTGATATTAGCGCAAATGGGGTTTGGGGAAATAAAAAAGCAGAGCTCCACGCCGGCTTACGCCGATGTGTTTGCCGTATTTAGGCCACAGAATCCATTAACATTAACCATTATCCCGAAACACTTTTTACGAACCCGGGCTTTTCGGGCTGGAAGAGTGAAATTAAGTATTGTGCGACGTACCTGAACGGATTAATCTGCAATTTCGTGTTTCTTTTTCCGCAGTTGCGAATCTGGAAAGGCCATCAAAATCATTCCATCCGACAGCTACGTAATGGTCCTTCCACCGCAGAAGCCAACAATTGAAATCAATGGAACGAGCAACCTCCCGCGAGACTACGAAGACTTCCGTCTGGGCGTGCGCGTCTTTTCGGATGTTCGCGTTACCATCTCATCCGATGGCGAGGATGAGGAATGGAGAAACGGTAAATGCGTAAACATTTTTTCTATTTATAGCGTGAGCGTACGGCACGTTTTTAAGCACCCACAAATTATTGCCGAAATGATTTGTTTCGACTTGCGAGGCCCGAGATTGCTTACTCTTGTGTGGTAAACTGATCGGATGAATAATTTCCCTCAATCAATGTCGCTTGCTATTTCTCAACTTATTTATTCTGGCTGCATTTCCTAAACAACGTTATCGTTATCTTATCTGGCTTGGAGAATTCCTTTACATTTCCATTCCGGCAAAGACAAAAGTCTTGCTGGCTTGTGTGTGAAGCACATTTGTTATTTTAACCTCTCTTCTTTCAGTAATCTGAGAGTTTTTTTTTGTCGCATACTTGCGCCACGCTTCTAGTGAGCTTTTAACCATGAGCCTGTCTCTTGAGTGTTGAGCGTTGTGTCTTGATGAGTTACGTCGTCGTCGTCGCATTTTCTTCTCGTTACACAAGAGATTAAAATACAGGACAAGTAAGCTGAGAATTTAGCAATGGTAATGAGCACTGTTTAGTTTGTCGAACACATTGATGCTTTGACATCACTCGAACCAAATACTCGTTATCAGTTTCGAAAAACGCATTTCTATCATGCGCATCCGTGCGCGTGCATAAGCTTTGTGAAGAAATTCCTGGAGTACATTTTCAAAAGCTGAATGCATGGCTGCACTATTCCGGTATCCTTTTCGCTAGGTTTCTGTGGCCTGTGGTTTAGATTCTTGCCTCGACAAAGTTATCAATAAAAATATCAGCCAGTTGCATTTTATCAAACTTTGCCATCTCAAAACTGGAAACTAACTCAACTTTTCCTTCGGGGAATTCTTCTCACAAGTCAAGTAACTTAAAAAATCCTTTCAGCCTCCTCTTAAAAAGTTGACAGTTACGACCCGACTTCCTGAAAGTTTTGGGGCCCGGATCGCTTACTAATTACACGGGTATATTTAGAGTGGTTTGTTATTTTTGTAAAGTGGCAAGTGAAGGAACTTGAAATTGCTATTGCAAAAAGCGAGCACGCTCTTAAAACATGAGTTTCCGGCATCTGCATCTCTTCTCGCCTGTTACGTCAAAACATTTGAACGATCTCAGCCTTCTAGAGAGCTTCCTTCACCACCCGTTTGTTTATTTATTTGCATGTGTTCGTATTTCAGGTGAACCCGTCAGCGTCATCGAGAGGAAACTGGACACCTGTACCGTCACTGTCTATCCTCCACTGAACCCTGACCACGAAGGGTTGACGGTGCCAGAAAACATGCTGAGCCAACTTGGAATTGTCGAGAAAATCACGAATGACGGAATCTTACTCACTGGAGCTGACATGATCTACAATTATGAACAAGTAAATTGAAAACTGATAAGCGAAATGCGTGAGTTTTGGCTTTTGCTCTAACTTCGACTTATTTGCGCGCAGGTCCTGAGACAAATTCAGTATACAAACAAGAAGCCAGCTTATTACCTCAACCGAGCGTTCAAATTGATCTGCTCTGAAATGAACGGACGCTTCATCAGCAACGAGTACATCCAAACGGTAAGCTGTCACAATTTTCACGTATCACGCTCGAAGATTGGCTGACATGATATTAAACGGCCTTTGTCTTCGTCTTTAGTTGACGGTGATTCACCCTGACCTGTCAAGAAGCACCGAAGATCCAACTTTGATCGAGAAAGAGGCGGAAGTGCATTCAATTCTAGACAATTCCATCTCACGCTCGCAGATTGATTCCCATCACGTGGATGTGAAGGCTGCGCACTTGATGAACGACGGATACCTCAGTTCAAATGTACTTGAGACCAGCCAACAGGTAGGCAGGCATCAAGGATGTGGCTTGGGCAAGAAAAAGGATGCGTTTTGTTGGCGCAATTCCTTTTGATTCATGAGGCAATATCTTACGTGTTATGTGCATTTCACTTTCACAGGTTGGAGCTGGGCATGCTGTCACTGTTATTATCGTAGTCTGTGTGGGATTCCTGTTATTCATGATCGTCTTGGGAGTCGTCAGAATCCGAGCTGCACATCACAGAGCGCAACAAGACGAAATGGCCGATGCGGAGATGGCATGGGATGATTCAGCGCTAAACATTACTGTCAATCCCATGGAGGTTAGCACCGCATACGCCAACGATTCATTCTTTCTGTTAGCTTGGAGGAAGATCAGTTGCCTCACTTTCTTTCATTTCCTGTTCACAGAACTTGGACGGCAGTGCCGCACCGCAAGGTGGCCCTGAAGAAGAGGACGAGGAAAGCTACGATGAAGACGACGATGGGTCAAGCTTTCATGATTCGTCATCAGACGGTGACGATGAGGCTGATGAAGTTGTAACCTCGAAGGCCAAGACTTCTCGCCTTGGCCCATCAGTTTTACCACAAGTCCACCAAGCGTGTCCATCAACTTCGTCTGCTATTCGAAGCAAGGAGCTAGAGTGGGATCATTCCTCGATGTAAATACGTGCACTTGCTGGACGAGAGTGGATCCACCGTGTGTGTAATGGCGTAAGGCGTAATCATACACTACAAAAGAATCGATAAAGAAACCCAATTTAGTTTTATTTTTAGCAATTTTAGACCGGAGGGTTGAATGCTGTTCCCGTAAATGTTCACAATTTTAGTGTAGACCACAATATTTAATCATACTCGTAATTTGACAATGGAGTGGTTCATCAATGGAAAGATTCGTTGGCTTTACAATGAGATCCTCCTCGTTGTGAAATGGTTTGCCCTGAGTTGGGAATCAAAATTGTTAGGTTTGATAAACTCACAAGTCGACGAATCTGATAACAAGTTTCTGAATAAAGAATCATGAATCTGAGTCCTATTTGGTCTGAAACAATCGACAAAGGAAACAATCAATGGTTAACATTTTTGTTGATACCTATTGCTACTATGATACAAGACTAATACCTGGTTAGATGGCAGGATACTCGATGGGTTGTGTTCTATTAGCATTTATAATTACGAAACTTAAGTTGAGTTTGAACAAGTCAGAAATTATTTTAAATGAACAAGAACATGTTAAATGTGTTAAATTGTTAAAGTCGTGCCATAATTGATGGGTTTCAGCTTTCTATTTCAATTTCAAATTTTCAGAAATCACTGCTTTCTTTAAATATTTCCGGACAAAAATGAAAAGGGATGCTGGATTAAACTGAAAAGAGAACCGTTTGACACATTTATCCTCTTACATATCTCGCACTTCTACTCCTGATCACTCTTATCACCTTTTAGACCACCATTTTGTATGAGGAAGATGCGGACACACTAAAATAATAAGATTTTCGAGCAATCGAAAGGAAATTGGCGAACAATTAAAATATCGATATCAACACGGATCATAATCTCGCTATCAGTTTTCACATTCACATTAATTTAGGTGGTATCGTATCGTATTTTCTCTTAGAGCAGAAGTCTCAGCGTTGCAGACATTTTCAGTATTTTGACAATGGACGGCAGAGTTAAGCGAGCAAATTGTTTTAATTTTGCATTTCTCTAACCTACTGTAAGAAGAACTTAGAAGCACACATTCCATTTATGTACACTGTAGCGTTGTAGAACTTAATGTGTTAGCTGTTTAGGGTATATCAAGGAAAAATTAATGATAATAACTATATTATTGTGTATTGTACGTGTATTTAGATGTTTAGATGATAAATCAGTAGAATTTTAATATACAGTGAACGAAAACAAGTTTTGTCTAATTCTTACAGAAAATCGAATATTTAAAGCACCGTTTCAAATTACATGGTCAATTGCACGAGTCCATCAGCAGCAGGCAGGCAGGCTATTGTTGAAATTGAGGCAGCTTCTTGGAAAATGTGTCGCTTTCTGCAAAGAAAGCAGACATGCTGAAGTGAAAGTTGTCGAATACGTCCATTGTTTTGTAACTTGAGCTGTCTAAAGATGAAAGCATACGTAAAGTAACCGTGTAAATTGTAATCAGTAAGGTTAATCTGCGAACATAATTGAACTTTATGTGTTAATGCTTAGAAAATAATTTGAGACCGGTGTTTCCACGTTTCACGTTGCGTAATTTATCTTACAACTTATACCTGTTAAATATTTGTGTTGTGATCTTTCGTAGTAAATTATAGACATAAAGCTTACTTAAGAAGACCCTCGTTAAGATTTACTTTGATATGCGAGTGCGATTTTCTTATTCTTTTCAAGATGTTCATGTAACTTTAACCTGTGTCTCTTTGAGTTGATGGTAACTCTTGTTTTAAACATAAGATTGACTGGCGTACGGTACATTTTATTTACAAAATACACGTAATAAAACCTTTACTTCTGTTTTATGTAAATGTTCGACTCTTTATCATTGCGTTTTCACAATTCACTGAATTTACGCAAATTGGCACTTACAAATCGGCAAATCTTTTACAACCGACATCACCATCGTTGGAATGTTGAATAAACACATTACGTGACATTTCACATTTAATTTCGGAAAGAGATTGACGGATTTCATCATGCAAGACACGTTGACCTTCAGCGAATCTAACCGCAAATGGAAAATTTGCACTGGAGACGAGATATCAGCGTTCGGGCTTTATGCAAGAGAAAAGTTAACGCGACGTGTACTTTGTCAATTCGTTCCACAGCTGCGCTGGATGCAAAACACAAGTTCAAGTACACGCGTGGCCAGAGCCAGTGGTATATAAATCGATGAGATTCTTCAGACCACGGCAGAGCAAAACTCAGTAGTAGCAGCAACAGCCGAGACTCGAGACAAGAGACAATCCAAGGGAAAAGTGGTGCGGTGAGTAAAAATTTCAAATTAACTCTTGATTCTTCTGAACTTTGTTTCTCATACAAAAGGAAGGTACCGGTTAAGGCCCTGTTTTCGGCTAAGCGCTCGCGATTGACGAATCATACATCAATCGAAAGCTTACACCCCAAGGACTTTAACAAAAAATATTTGACATCGAAATTCGACTGCCCTGGCTCACAGTGGCTTGTCGAAGTTCGACCATTCGATTGATGTATGACT